>JABUQX010146249.1:0-13542 GCA_015478945.1 Trachelipus rathkii | reverse complement strand
GAAGGGCTGCATGCGTAGTCTCTGCGAGAAAGGTAGTCCTAAAAGGAGTGCTATATTACCTTTACCATTTGTAAATGCACCTCCAAGTGACTACAACACAATCTATACAGCTCTCAAGTATACCGCACAAGAGTGTCAGAAGCATGAGATAACGACTTGCTTCGTCACTTTTGATCAGCCACTCTACATTAAAGCTAGAGAAATTGTGGCTTCATGTCCAAATGACCCTTTGTTGAGTTTAGTAGTTGTTAGACTAGGTGGCTTTCACACAACTATGTCCTACTTGGGATGTATTGGACACATAATGGCAGGCAGTGGTCTCAAAGAGGCATTGTGCACCATTTTTGCAGCTAACTCTGTTGACAAAATGATGGCTGGGCATGCATTTAGCAGAGCTGTGTGAGGGCACCTGCTCGTTCAGACTGTTTTAGTCCAAATTATTCTGAAAAGTTTTGAAGTTTCAAATGAAGTCAAGGCTGAAATCACTAAAGTATTGAGTTACCTAAAATATAAGACATTGACCAATGATGTACTCAAGAGAAGTGCTCAACTTGCTTCACTCCAAGAAAAATTGAATGATAAACTGGACTCATTAAAAGAAAATGGACCCACTGCTATTTTATGAGTGCAGTATTTTGACAGGGTATCCATTATGAAAAATTTCATAGCAGCTGAACGCTCAGGTGATTGGGAGTCTCACCTTGACTGTGTCAAGCAGATGATTCCCTTTTGTCATAGTAGTGGATACTTACAGTATGCCAAGTGTTCTCACATGTATCTACAGAATATGAGGGCTCTTCAATGCACCTATCCATTTGGGTTTGAGACTTTTGCCAAGAACGGAAACTTTACAGTATCCAGATCAGACGACCCTGGGTGTGGGGTCTGGTCCGATATGACGAAAGAACAGACTCTTATGCGTTCTAAGAAAGAGATCTGGTGGGCTAATAAGGGGAAGGGGGATTACAGATTCTGTGCTGGCTAAGTGGGTTGGTGGGGCAGCAATAAGTACTTCCATTTGCTCTTCATTGGAGGAATTGGCAGGGTTGCACTTTTCACTGGAGAACAGCATGTAGACTATTGTCAGTCACGACAAACCAGGGATGAAGTGGATAGGCTGAAATTGCCTGATTGGTTTAGTCACCATTGCCCTTTTCCAAAATTACCTTCTGTGGTATCTCTTGCAACAGGCATTGTTGGAAACAGCAATGTAAATTGTCACAAAGCGTTGAAAGTGGGGAAGGCCACTATGACAAAGGCCATTGGGCAAAACTTTGGAGATGTGAAGCAGAATCGGAAGGAGAAAGTATTATCCTTGGCTTATATGAACTGTACGGTCAAAATCAATAATGTAATGGAAGTTGTTAATCCTCTCCTCATTTTTCAGAGAATTTCCATCGCCAAAAAAAAGTGATGAAGACTTAAAGGAGCTGTTGAGATACGAATTGGCACCTTTCCCAATATCTCTCTTCAATGAAAACGGAATGAGGAAAACAAAAAAAACTGCCCTGTACGAATTTTTCCCAGTTGATGAAATGCCACTGGATCTCAAGGTAACGGCAAATGTGATTGACGGTGGCTTCCTTCTACATCGTGTTAAGTGGAATGTTGGGTCCATTTTTTAAAATGTATGCAAGTAGTATATTAGTTATGTTAAAAAAATCACTATGGTAGCAAGTGCACTGTTGTGTTCGATGGCTACAGTAAGACCACGAACAGCACTAAACAGGCTGAACAAAAACGAAGAAGTGGCAATACAACATCTGTTGATATAAATTTTGATGAGACCATAAAGGTGACAGTTCAGCAACAACACTTCCTCACAAACAATAATAATAAATCAAAATTAATCATTATGCTATCTCAAAAAATGTCAATTGAACGCACTGAAACAAGAACAGCTGGTGGAAATGCTGACACAAGTATTTTGCTATGAGGAATCGAAAAATCCACTGAATATAACACAGTAATCATAGGAGAGGACATAGATTTGCTTGTCATGCTGATCGCATTGGCTCCATCGGAAACTGAGATATATTATGTCTAACCAGGGAGAGGAAAAGTTGAAACAAAAACATACTCATCCTTCGAGTTACAGAAACTAGAAAAACTTTCACCAAGAATTCTTTTTGCACACGCATTTAGTGGGTGCGACACCACCTCTTATGTGTATAAAAAGGGCAAAGCACAGTTGGTCAAACTGTTTGAGAAAAATGAAAGACACAAAGACATTGCCGATGTGTTTTAAAATGCATCATCTACGCCAGATGAAATATCACGAGCTGGAGAGCAAATGTTCTTGGCACTGTACAAAGCTCGTGAATCTAATTTGAACAGCTATATATCTTCTGCATTTTTGAAATCGTCAAACAACGTGAAGCCTGATCTTGTTTCACTGCCAACCACAAAGGACTCAGCTTAGCAGCATGTTTATAGAGTATTTTTACAAGTGCAGCAGTGGCTGGGCAACCTTCTGCTACCAGAGGACTTGGGGTGGATTTGAGGTAACGACGGAGCACTGGAACACCTACAGACCATGGAATCAGCGGCTTCTGACTGTATATTGAACAACATATTTTGCAAATGTGCAACTGGTTGTGGGGGAAAGTGCGGATGTCGAAAGGCTGGTAAAAAATGCATTTTGGTCTGCAGCAACTGCCAGGGAACTTGTACAAACGGAATTCCCCCAGAGGATGAGGAGCTCGAGGAGGACATCTCCGATGAAGAACATGAAATTTGCGTAAAAGTGAGTTAGATTGTAACACGATAAATCAATGTATATATAAATGAATAAATAATATATATTATAATAATTTATTATAGTAACCTCTGTAAGATATGCCTTTACTTGTAGTAAGTATTGTTCACCAACCCTAATTGTGTACAGCTTTTATTATCTATAACATTCTATATGATGTGATGATGAAATTGAAAATATAAATTGTGGGAAAATTTGTTTATTTCATAGTCTTGTATATAAAAATGTAAGAATTATTCTACAAAAAAGAAATCAAATCTTCTGTATAACAATTTTTGTCTTCTGTAATTTCGTATATGGCATGTTTTTTGCTAGGACTAATAGTTTCTGAAATAATTGCTTTAAATCATGAAAAACACATTTTTTTACAAATATCGCTGATTTGCATGCTTTGTATCTTCGGAAGTATTCATTCTACAAAGAAAAAGAATAGGACATTTTTTTTAGAATTTACTCTAATTTTGTATACGATCCTGTTTTTGTTAAACTCAATATTTTCTGAGATATCTGAGGAAACGTGAAAAAAAGGGACCCTTAAATGGGTCCCCCACCCCCGCATACCCCCCACCCTCGGGGACTTTTAGTATCTTGCGCTGTAGACTAATACTACGAACAAGTGAGCCAAGTTTCAAAACTCCGGTATTTTTTTACTCAAATAATCTAGTTTGACTGGGCTATCAACCTATGGTATTCGTTTAGTTAAAAAAAGTATATATATATATATATATATATATATATATAAAATATATATATATATATATATATATATATATATATATATATATATATATATATATATATATATATATATATATATATATATATAGCTAAGATCGTACGAGAGTAATATGATTGCATTTGTAAATATTTTTAGTACTGACGTATTTAAATTCAATACCTTCTTTATAAGACCAAGCTGTCAATTTGTATGAGAGGAATAACATTACAGTTATCATTTCTAAAAATATCAATAACAAGATTTAGCCCTTCATCCCTAAACCTGACCATTACCTAATTTATAAAACAAATGCTTTTATTATATCTAGCAAAAAATTCGAACACAAGTTCAAATGCCTCATACTGGTCATACGCTTTCTTAATATAAAGTTCAGGCTGAAAATATTTCAAATTTGAAGAAATTATCAAAATAAAAAGTGTGTATCTCCCCGACAGGTAAGAGGAAAGATATAGTATATATATATATATATATATATATATATATATATATATATAGTATATATATATATATATATATATATATATAT
The DNA here is from genome assembly GCA_015478945.1 of Trachelipus rathkii. NCBI lineage: Eukaryota > Metazoa > Arthropoda > Malacostraca > Isopoda > Trachelipodidae > Trachelipus > Trachelipus rathkii. The sequence goes on along the minus strand of JABUQX010146249.1, from coordinate 9,519 downwards.
ATATATATATTGTTAAATCTCACCTTTTTGAAACGCAATAGAATTTAAATTAGATTTTGTCTAAGCTTTGCCATAAAAATAAGTTTGTCTTACAATCACTGCACAAAATAGGTAATTCCATACAATCATTAATAATTATATAAATAATAAAAATATGTATAGGAAGTAATAATAAAAGTTAGCCATCATCTTTGGAGCTGTTATGCGACTTCCCATGCTTTGCAACCTTTAAGATGGTGATGGACAGAGATTCATAGGAAAGTGACCCTGAATTAGTCTATTGGCGTACTGTATCGAAAAGAATAAAAAGTTAATTGATTGCGAATTAGGCGAATTAGATTACTCTTGAGCAAAGAAAACGAAGAACTACTCACCATTATTTAAAAATTGATACTTGTTGATCGAAGCATGAAGCATCCTTGGTGTTGAAAGATTTTTTGTCTCTCATCGGGGATGTTTAGAGGCGAGTGACCTCCCTTCCTCCGCTCTTGAGTAAAATAGTAGGCAAGTTTGTTGTTTCGGAAAGTCCGATTGACATTTGAAGCTGTCCCAATCCATATCTTAGAGATGGAAGCTATCTACCTATGGCGATATTAACCTTAAACCATAAATGGACAGTATTAGACAGTTGGAATAATTAATTAGGAAGCCATAGGATTTGTACTAAGTTTAACTATATATAAACAGTCGTATAAAGGCTTAATACAAATTTTAACCTAGGTAATTTGATTCGAATAGACAGGGAACAAATAGGTTCCTAAATGTCTGAAATGAAAGCATTCGTCCTAAGCTATTAATTTTATGGGCAGAATAAATATTCAAAAAAATGACTCGAACGTATTCGATTTGAACTATTGAGATTCTTGGGTAGAGCTGGCATGTTCTTAAAATGACCCGAATACTTTCTAGAATTTGTCAATTAAGACGCATTCTAATATTTAAGATAAATAAAGAAAATGTCTATATAAGACAATTCTTAATTAGATTTGAATGCACTCGATATAGGTAATTGAAGCCTGAAATTTCAGGTAAGAAAGCACGACTAATAAAAATTAGACGAAATGAAGCCCAATCGAATGCATTTGGAATTTGTCACTAAAGACACATTCCTATAATTGAAATTTGATTTAAATAGACTTGTAAAGTTATACCTTGATATTAAGGAAGTTCACAAAATACTTACAAGATCTGGAGAATTTAAGAAACAAACCTAGGCATCCACGATGATAGCTGATAGATCCTTAAGATTGCAGTTACTTGAGAACTGCTGCAATAACTACTTATGTTTCGTCAATGCTAATGAAGGAGGACTTCTCAACATCAAAGTGTTTGCTGTGGCATTAGAAATCCAAATCTAGAAGGAATTTATGAGAAGTGATTAGGTATTATAAAATAATAAATTAAGCCGTTTTGAATAGGATTAGGTTATTCTTAAACTGAGATGACAAGATTTTCAGCGCTCTATCCTATCCTTGGATATGCGGACTTGATAATTTATTTGAAATGAGCACTACAACGTTAGACAAGATTTAAGTGCTAAGCTATAGAAACTTCGACTAAGTCGAAAGAGCCTTATATAAAAACTCGATCGTTCGAGCTTAAAAGGTAATAACTGGTCGTACGAGCTTCAAGTAGTACCTGATCGTACGAGTTTCAAGTAGTAACTGGTCGTACAAGTTTCAAATAGTAACTGAATAGCTTTTAGAAGCTTTCTTAAATAATGCCTTTGAAAAATGGAGTTAAAACCCTCTCCCCCATTTTGACATATATTTGAAACGATGTATTAGAAATAGTTTTTAAAATATATAATATATAATATATATATATATATATATATATATATATATATATATATAATATTTATATAATAATATAATATATATGTATAATAATAATAATATATATATATATAACTCTTATAATATATATATATATATATATATATATTATATATATATATATAATATATATATATATATATATATATATATATATATATAATAATAATAATATATATTAATAGCAATAATATATATGTAGCATAACAGCATCAACTGTGCTCTTTCTATATATATATATATGTTATGCTATCAACTATGTAATATATATATATATATATATATATATATATAACAAATATATATATATATGTATATATATATAATGTATATATATAACATGTATATAAATATATATATATAGTAATATATAGTAATAATATAATAATATATATAATATAATAGTATATATATGCTTTCTTCCAACTAACATAACTCTTAACTCAGCATATGTATATATATATATATGTAATACCAACAATAATAATATATATATGTATATGTGAGAAAATAATATATATACGGTATATATGTAACCAGCCTTATATGCTGCTACACCACGCTGCACCTTAGCTGCCAACCTTAACCAGTAATATGGCACCAGCTGTAATAATAGCTGCTGCTGCTCTTTCATAACCAAGTATATAACAACTATATATATATATATATATAACATAATATATATACGATATATATACAGGTATATATATATATATATATATACTATATATATATATAGCATATATACTATACTATGCTGCTGCTCAATAACTATATATATATATATATATATATATATATGCTCATATATATATATATATATAAGTGCCGGAACGTGTTTACGTATTTTACGTAATTTTTTTACGTTACTTTAAATTCTTTCATGAATTAGCACTAAAATTCCGTTTTCTTTCTCATGCTCACTTTATTATCAAATATTTTGTATTTCCAAATTTCGTATATTTCTCATCAGCATGTTAATTAATTAGCTAGTATCATATAAAAATTTATCTGCGCCATGAAACTCATAAGGTCCTGTATATATATATATATATATATATATATATATATATAAACACATATAAATAAATATATATATATATATATATAACCTTATATATCTTTCAACCAACTATGCCTATGTATATATATATATATATATATATATATACAATTTCCATGACTTGCACACTTTCAAATACCGCGTATCGAGGCATGTCAACCTTTGATTTGACCTTATTTTGATTCCCCTTAACGGTGGAATTTGGGATGAATACAGCTTTACCACCGGAGGGAGACCAACCTTATATATATATATATATATATATATATATATATATATATATATATATATATATATATATATATATATATATATGTATATATGGCTCATGTCGGTTATCTGCTTCCAGTTAAGCTCGTCAAATTTTTTTTTAAACCTACCTTATCGAACAAACTGTACACAGCGCTCATGGTGCCAAAGCTTGTTTTTTTTAAACAATGCGATGTGAAATAAATTTTAAATGTAAAAATAAAATACGTTAAGTAAGATTATGTTGAGTTACGTTAGTTTACATAGATGTAAACTTTTTTTTAATATTTTTAAAGGTGTGAAGCTTTTTTATTACTATAGTTTAAATTGGTAAAATTCTTGATTTGAATCGGTGTTCGTTCATACATTTGTTCAGCCAAGCCGAGCGGCTGGCTTGACTGGCTTGGGTGATGGCTTTCTAAGCCATGAGCCATGCCAGTCAAGCCAGCCGCTCGGCTTGGCTAAATATTCATGAACAGGCTATAACGTGATATATATATGTTTATATATATATATATATATATATATATAATATATATTTATTTTTAAAAGTGTATATATAGAAAGAATATAATATAATAATATGTAAAATAATAATAATAACAATATATAATAATAATAATAATATATATATATATATAATAATATATAACATATAACAATAAATACAATATGCTGCCATGTATATACTATAATAACAACAACATATGTATAGTAATATATATATATATATATATATATATATATATATATATATATATATATATATATATTATATATATATATATATATATATATATATATATATATATATAACTCATGGGTACGTATAATGCAGTTGTACATGAAATATATAACATTACTTTCATTTATGTATTTTAAGGTAAAGGTCAAGTATTGCCATTGCAATATTACTTTTTTGTTATATATATATATTTGATGTACGCTGCAAAGGTCCAGTCAAAATATTGTAAATATGTTTGTATTATATGAGTAAACAACAACCAATGAAAACTCACCTTTTGAAACTTATTTTTAAAATCTGGATTCTCATTGGTCGTTGTTGACAAAGCTTTATTAATATTATTATTATTATTATTATTATTATTATTATTATTATTATTATTATTATTATTATTATTATTATTATTATTATTATTATTATTATTATTAATAATATTTTTATTATTATTATTATTATCATCTACAATTTTGCTCGAAGATCTCTTCAAATGATTAACTATATATATAAATAAATATTTATTGAATAAATGCATTATTTTGTAAGTGTGGCCTTCAGAGTCTTCAATTTTGTTTAGCTTTTTATATTTAGTTTCAAATGGTGTGTCATTTCTTGAGAAAAGTACGTTTTACAAAAATACCAATCTCTCCATTCACACAAAAAATGTTTGATATATTTGTGCTTACTAAATTAATTTGATAAATATATACACATCATTTATTATTGTTTTAAGGATTGTGATTGGATAAGAAGGCGTAATCTAAATTACTGTAATTTATATAAATAGTAAAAATGAGAATATTTGTGATCTTTTTCGCTTTCATTGTTGTTAATCCAAGTTGTATATATAGTTGGCAGCTCTTACGCCTCGTATGTTCCGATCAATTTTTATTATTTGTTAGTGTGTATATTTTGTATATCAAAGTGTTTTGTTTATCGTTTATTACGAAGTAAATGTAATATGTGTTGTTTTTATAAGTTTGATATAATTCAAAATTTAAAATGAGGAAAATATTTATATTTATTTTATTGTAAAGATAAGATATTTAAAGTTATTGTTTTTAAAGTAGTGTGTTTATATTGTAGTATTATATGCATTGCTATTTCAAAGCGTCGTCTGCAGATACGAATTTGCAAAGTGCATTGTGTCCAAATTGTTGCTAGATATTACTGGCAGGTAAGCTTATGTATTATTGAAATTTATTTCTTGAAGTATCGCAAATATTATATGGTGTTGGTAAATATAAAACGTTTATCAGTTTAATATTTATTATTTTAACATATGGTTAATTGTCAAAGTCACAAGTTTTGTTTGTTAAAAAGATTTGTTTAAATTACTAATAGGCAACTCTTTGCATTGGAGTAACAGCTGTTTTATGTGTCAGCTGGTCTTGCATTGTCTTGTACACACAGAAAAATCGACGTCTTTTGTAAATGTCAAATTCATTTAATTTTCAAGTAAAGATTTAATATCTCTTATCAAATCAGTCAGTCTGTATATTTTTGTTAATATAATTTGTTTATTTATATACATTCTTAAACATAAATATCTATATATATTTTATATATACATATTTATGGGCAAGGACCTATATAAATTTAATGGTAGAGCATTTTGTATTAATTAACAGTTGTTTGCGTATACACATTCGTGCACATGCAAATGTACATACTGCATGTATATATGTATGGTCGTTGATCTGTATCGCAAGTGACATTTTCAAAGCATAAAATATATAATTGGTATTTAGTACTGAGGTTCTATATATTCAGTGCGCATGTACGTGGATATCTCCGGACATCTAACTGCATGTTCATGGATTTATAAAACTTAGTTTTGTAAGAGCAGTACATATTCATTTATTTTTTTTTATTAAAGTAATTTAAATTTATTCCAGTAGTTTCCTTGAGTGTTTCCAAACGTAATTTACTTTCTCATTTATTCAAATTTTCAAGTAGTTAATATTTTAGGTCTTAAAGACATTGGTTTCATGATCAAAAGATTGATCATAAAACAGGTTTATTCATTGATAAGGAATAATATTGACTGAACGGCTTTCATATAAGGCAACGAACTCGGTCAAACCGTTGTTTTACTTGAAGGGTCTTCCGGGAGATAGAGTTGAACGAGGTTTAAGTATAATTATTTGCACTGTAGTATTGCACAGGCCGGTAACTCATTTAAAGAGGCCTGAATACTGTTACAATACAGGTTTGAGAATCTTAGAAAGTGTTAGTTGGTTGGATTGTCACGGGGGCCTGGCCAAAGGATTTGTTTATACGTTGGAAGAGTAAGTTTATGACATAGAATTTAATATCTTTTCAACCAATCGCATTACATTATTAAATTGGGTATTCCTGTCTCGGGATCTTATTTTATAACCCTTCAGTCATTATTTCGTTATCAATGAATTGCTTGTAGTGAATTCATTTTGCTATTTTGTTGAATATTTGAGCTCAGGGTCATTCATTTGTAATTTTGCTAAGACCTGTGCCAGAGTTATTGTGTAAGCATTCTTACCAATATCGACAGTTGGGATATATGTTGATATTGTGTTTTTAACTGTCAATATAGTCGTTTGTACTATTTGTTTTATTGAAGTTGAACATATATGATTTTTTTTGCGTATTGGTGAAATAGCATTGCTATTGCAACAATACCCGTTGTTTGGAAACATAGAAACACTGGAATAATTTTAGTACTTTATATTTTATGCTTTTATAAATATATATATATATATATATATATATTAAAATATATATATATATATTTATTAATATTGTTTAGATAGGAAGTAAAATTTACAAAGTTGTGTGAAGCGAAAACAGTAATTTCGGATTTCCTGATTTTACTCTGTTTGAGTTTAGGAGCGAAAACACTGTTTTCCCACAAGATTTTTGCAAATTTTACTTCGAATTGTTTAAACCTGTATATATATATATATATATATATATATATATATATATATATATATATATATATATATATATATATATATATATATATATATATATATATATATATATATATATATATATATATATATATATATATATATATATATATATATCGTTAATTTTGTGTCAAGAAATTTGTTTTCCTGCATGTATTAGTGGGACCCAAATTTCAAAATTTTGGTAGAAAACGTGATTGCGATTCGTGCGTAAAAAGGTGACTTTGTTGACGAACGGTATATTTTATAATTTTTTTTGGATACAACAATTATAACAATGGCAACTTCTAATGCTGAGTTTGTAGAAATGTGCAAATCAATAGGTTTGTCGGGTAAGGAACTCGCTGCTGCATTGAGAGATAGAATGGCTCAAGAAGCCGCGCTCGAGCAACAAAAGTTAGCTAAGGAAGCGGAGGTTGAACAACAGAAGATAGCTGCTGCTTTAGAGGAGAAAAAGTTATCGCTTGAGACGGAAGAGCGAAGGGAAAAAGCTAAGATCGAAGCTGAAAAAGAGAAAGCTAAGCTTGAAGCCGAAGCTGGAGTAGAGAAAGCCAAACTCGAAGCAGAGGAGCGAAGAGAAAAGGCTAAATTGGAGGCAGAAAAAGATGCAAGAGAAGCAGAAGAAAGAATGTTGCAGATGAAGCTTGATGCTGAAGATAAGCAGCGTCAACACGACGCAGCAATAGCTTCACAAAGCGCTCAGAGCAGTCACAGCACTTCCTATGCCAGCAAATACCCGAAGTTGAAGCTTCCATTCTTCGATGAAAGGAAAAATGATATAGAAGAATATTTGTTAATGTTCGAAAAACAAGCGGAAGCGAACGACATCCCTATGGAGAAGCGATCATTTGTATTAGGGTGTTTCCTTACAAGTAAGGCGGTCAGTGTGTTCAACAATATGACTGTTGAAGAGCTGAAGAACTATGAAGGTCTAAAAAGAGCTTTATTAGAGAGGTACGGACTTACTGAAAGTGGGTACTGTGCTAAGTACAAAACCATGAGTCCTACGGAAGATGACAATCCTAGGGTATATTTGCAAAAGATAATTGAAGCTCTTAAAAAGTGGATTACTGCAGCAAATGTAACACTGACACCAGATGATCTCATTGAGTTTTTCTCAGTTGATAAGTATTTAAATACTGTCCCAAAAGAACTCGCGACTTACCTAAGGGAAACGAAGAAGAAAATACCGGAAGAGATAATAATTAGTTCAGAAGGATATATGGAAGCTCATCATTTAAAGTTCGTAACAAACAGTCACACGCGAAGTCACAATCACGCAGATAAGAGCCATAATAACAATAATAATTTTAGATCGAGAGGCAATGGTTACTCCACGAATAGTAATCATAAAAGTAGCAACCAACATACATCTAGAGCAACCAACAATGAAAGCAAGATCGGAAGTGGGAGCGGCGACAGACAGAATTATCGTCGCAGTAGCAGTGAGCCCAGGGAGGTGATCACGTGCTACAAGTGTCAAAGGAGAGGGCATCTCGCAAAAGACTGTAGAGTCCCTCCTTATTTCAACAGCAGTGGTAGAGGACAAGGTAATTCAGGCAAACAGAAGGAAGAAGCAAAGATCACGGGAGCATCCGGAGTCTCTGATAGCGGCAATAAAGTCCTGAATGGTTCAGGTGAAGAGCCGTGTCTCCTGAATGAAATAGAGAAGGTGGAAAATGACGAAATGTCGCACCTACCTGTAACGTATGGGACGGTGAATGGCTATCAAGTCAAAACCCTCCGAGATACCGGTTGTAATGTAGTAGTTGTGCGAGAAAAATTCGTACCGAAGAGGTGTTATGTTGGAGACAACATGAAAATAAGATTGCTGGACGGTACGGTGATTGAAGCTCCTCTCGCAAGTATTGATGTGGATACCCCTTACTACGTGGGTAGGACAACCGCAGCAGTGCTGCCGGAAGTCGTCTATGATTTAGTCATTGGGAATGTTAAAGGCTCATTACCTCTGAGTCAGCCTAACCTCACGTGGGAGTCGACCATGTGTCGAGGGCCTCGTAAAGTAGAGGTCGAGCATAACCATAGAAGTTTGCTGGTCCCCATCGTTGAGAACGCTGAGGAAGATTCACAAGAAGAATCTGATCAAACGAATCATAGTTTTGGAATGGCGAGTTTGGAGGCGGAAGAATTTTACAGAGGGAAACCGTCAGTGCCACAATCCTTTGACGTCAATAATAGAGATGTCGAGCCAACCGCGGAGTCATCACTGAATGTGATGATAGGGTCCCAATGTTCATCTAAGGGTGAAGAAGTTACAGGAAAAGAAAAAGTTGAAGTCCCTACAGAACCACTAAGAGACGTTGAAGAAGACACAGGAATAACAGATGTCCAGGAGACATCTATTGAAGAAAGTACATACTGGTCTGATGAAACAGATCGTACTTACGAGGATGGTGAGATATTGAGAGGTGATGCAGTCGTTCACACACAAAGTTCTGGAGAGAAGAATGTTGTAGCTGTGGGTGAAGGGGAGACAACCCATGGTGAAGAAATACAAGAACTTATTAGCGATCGGGAGACTTTTAAAAGTAAGCAGAAAGACGATGTCACTCTACAGAGGATATGGAGGTCAGTGGAAAGAGGTGAAAACAAGTATATAGTAAAGAATGGTGTACTATTTAAAAGAGTTATGGAAAACCAACAGGAGAGGTT
>JABUQX010146248.1:22500-24703 GCA_015478945.1 Trachelipus rathkii | reverse complement strand
ATATATATATATATATATATATATATATATATATATATATATATATATGTATATATATATATATATGTATATATATATATATATATATATATATATATATATATATATATATATATATATATATATATATATATATATATATATATATATATATATATATAACAAGAGTATATATATATTTATATATATATATATACTGCTATTTATATAACTATATATATATATCTATATATATATATATATATATATATATATATATATGTATATATATATATATATATATATATATATATATATATATATATATATATATATATAAATATAGATATTTATATTATATATATATATATATATATATATATATATATATATATATATATATATATATATATATATATATATAATAATAATATATATATATATATATATATATATATATATATATATATATATATATATATATATATATATATATATATATATATATATATATATATATATATATATATATATATATATATATATATATATATATATATATATATATATATATGCAGATGCTCAGGATGTGGTAAAATTATTCACAGAAGTGTTGAAAAATTAATCGAATGCATTCCAGCAAATACATTTCTAACTATCTCTGGAACATTTTATTTTCATCATACAAGGTATGCCAAATTGTTCAGTATTTGAGAGTAATGGTTTATTCCTTTAGAAATTTGTTAATAAATTATATTTAGGAATTGTTTTAATTTGGATTTACAGACGATGAAAAGAATTTGATTTTAATTATTTTTTTTATCATTTTTAATTAATTTCTTAATAATTTTTAAGAATTATTTTAATATTGATTGTAGATAATTAAAAGAAATGATTAGTATTACTATTTTAATCATCATGCAATGATTTTAAATTTTAAATTTAACGAAAATAAATTGTATATTATTAATAAATATATATTTATATCAATTATTTCCAATTAGTATACAACAATTAAAAATTTAGAAACTTTTAATTACTATTAATTATTATTTAAAGGGCGTTTATATTATAGAATTTAAAATTTGATTTCATTAAAAGTAAAAAAATAAACTTACTAATTAATTAAATATAAATAGAAAATAATTTAATGCAAATAAAATATAAGTTTTAATTAATTACACTGAAAACAAATTTGAATTTTTAATAAAAAAAATGTTGTTTCATATATTTTAATTAGTAAACAAAATATTATTATTATTATGATTATTATTATTATTATTATTATTATTATTATTATTATTATTATTATTATTATTATTATTATTATTATTATTATTATTATTAATTAATATTATTAATATTATTAATATTATTAATATTATTAATATTATTATTATTATTATTATTATTATTATTATTATTATTATTATTATTATTATTATTATTATTATTATTATTATTATTATTATTATTATTATTATTATTATTAATTATTATTATTATTATCATTATTATTATTATTATTATTATTATTATTATTATTATTATTATTATTATTATTATTATTATTATTATTATTATTATTATTTTTATTATTATTATTATTATTATTATTATTATTATTATTATTATTATTATTATTATTATTATTATTATTAAATACCTTTGGAATTTATTATAATAGCACAAATTATCTCTCTAGAATTCGTTATTTTTCTGCAGAGATTTGAACTGGAACCTGACGGACCATATCAAGCTTCACAAGCAAGACATGAAAAATTGGCGTTTGGTTTACTGGAGATTGTGGGGGGAGAAGTATATATATATATATATAATATATATATATATATAATTATAATAATAATAATAATATATAATAATATATTATATATATATATATAATTTATATTTTTAATAATTTGTAATATATATATATATATATATATAATAATATATAATAATATATATATATATATATATATATAATGAATTTGTAATATAAAAATAATAGTTCTAATTATAATGTAATTATAGGATATATCTAGATATATATATATATGTAATATACACACTTCCTGATAAAACATATATAAAATATATACATGTATATATACGAGAATGATCAAGTGAATATTAGATTAATTAATAATAATATATATATATATAATAATAATATAATAATATATAATAATAATAATAATAATAATAATAATAATAATAA
>JABUQX010146248.1:0-5000 GCA_015478945.1 Trachelipus rathkii | reverse complement strand
AATAATATCAAAAGACTAAAGATGATGTTGGAAAATAACCTCCGTTGTTCCAATGCACGTGTCCAGGTCTCTCATCGATTGTCAATCAGTTCAAATATTCCAGAGTCTGTTTGATAGTTTCCTAAATCTGTTCATAACCTAATCGTGAAGCCTCAACGGTGTCACAATGATTGGAGAAGAGTTAGCTACTAAGGTCTTTAAATGTCCCCAAAGGTAATAATCCAATGGATTTAGGTCTGGTGACCTTGCTGGCTACGGAACTGGGCCACCTCGACCTATCCATTAACTGGGAAAGGTCTCATTCAGGTGTTCACGAACTGCAGCACTAAAGTGTGCAGGAGCCCCATCATGCATAAACCACATGTTTTGGCGCAACTGAAGAGGTACATCATCAAACAAGGTACGGAGCTCATGTTTCAAAAAGCTTAAGTAGATTATGCCATTAAGCCTGGGAGGAAGCTCGAACATAAGTACATGATCATGTAAAATTCCTGCCCAAATGTTTTCTGAAAACTGATGTTGTGAACGATTCTGTTTAATGGCATGAGGATTCTCGTCTGCCCAAATGTGTTCGTTATGAATGTTAACGATAGCTGTTCTTGTAAAGTGAGCCTCGTCGGTAAATAAAACCTTCATTAAAAGTTTGGGTCAATACATTTGTTCAAAAACCATTGACAAATAACAACACGAGGAGCATAGTCACGTGGCAATAGAGTATGCACCTGATAGACGTGGTACGGGTGTAACTGTTGCTCGTGTAGTAACCTCCAAATACTAGATTGGTTTGAATTAAACTGTAGTGACAATTCTCGAGTGCTCTTTTCAGGATGCTCAGAAATTTCATTAAGAACTAATTCTTCTAAATCAACAGTCCTGGTAGATCGGGGTCTGCCTGCATTAGTGTGCTCTTTGGACTGCAAATACCCTGTTTCAGACAGGCGTTGATGAATAGTGGCAAAAAACCTTGCGCTTGGACAAATTCGATTGGGATATTTCTCTTGGTACAAACGTCTTGCTGCAGAACTATTACAGCGTGCCATCCCATACATTAGATGCATGTCAGCTAGTTCAGAGTATGAATACACGTGGTAATTACGATCCATATTCAATAACGAAAGAAACACGTAAGAGACACACAGTCAATGAGTTACATTGTAATGCGTAACACAAACAGACAGTGCATTTATTGTATACAGTAGTTGGTTGTTTTGGTTAACAAAGTGCTGAAATGTCTAATGGAAGGAGTAGCTGTTTGTGGGAGGTGTTGTTATTATTTAAATGAGATGTTTCCAATACTAAAATTTACATTCTCCATTATTAATAGTCATAATTTATTAAATGTTATACCATTTGATTCTGCGTACAACAATAGGTGTTTTTTGGTTCCTTAACATTTTAACCTAAGTCATCCGTTTTCATGGAATGTCGCCTCAAATACTTTTAATGGCCGCCATTTTTAAATTTATAGTAAATTTGATACTTCTTTTTATCGTCATTAGCACTACACACAACAGTACTCATCCCAAATATAGGGTTTTGTAACCTACTTGGTTTCATATAGATGCAAAATATTTAGTAAAATCACATACAGACAGCCAGACGGAAAACTAAGCACCATTACGTCACACCTTATAGGAACTCTTTATTTCTTATTTTTGCATTTCTTATCAGTTACTAAAAATTTTTACCATATTCCGGAACAACCATATAAATATGTAATATATATATATAATATTACATATATATATATATAGATATATATATATATATATATATATATATATTAAAGATATATATATATTAATGTTAATATATAATAAATATAATTCTGAGTTAAATTTTAAATGTTTGCTTTTATTTTCATTATCTAAATTGATTCAATTAAACAAATATATATATTTATATACATATATATATATATACTGTATATATATATATATATATATATATATATATATATATATATATATATATATATATATATATATTATATATATATATATATATATATATATATCTATATATATATATATATATAGCAGTATATATATATATATATATATATATATATATATATATATATATATATATGTTATATATATATATATATATATATATATATATATATATATATATATATATATATATATATATATATATATATATATATATAATTGAAGAGAGTGGAGGGTTCCCTACCTATTATATGCGGATGATTTAGTTTTGTGTGGTGAATCTGAAGAGAGTTTGAGAGGACTGGTAGATGGATTTGGCAGGGTGTTAAAAGGAGGGTTTGAAAGTAAACGTAGATAAGAAAAAGGTTATGGTTGTGAGTGAGACAGTCCCCGGTGTGAAGTTATGTTGATGGTGAGCAACTGGAACAAGTTTCTGAGTTTAAATATTTAGTATATATGTTGATGAAAAGGAAACGGTACAGAGGTAGTAGGAAAGTTGTGAATGGCAGGAAGGTGGCTGGTCCAATTAAATCCTTAGTGGATGTAAAGGAACTAAGTCTTGAATGTGGTAGGGTCTTACATGAGGGTATTAATGTATTAATGTATAGTATAGTAATGTATAGTAGTAAAGCTATGGTCTGGAAAAAGAGGGATAGATCTAAAGTACAATGTGTTAGGTGTGAGAAGAATTGATAAATGAGGGAATGAATGCATTAGGAAGTTGTGTGGTGAAGAAAGGAGTAAATGAGAGAATAAATAAAAGTACATTGAGATGGTTTGGTGATGTGGAAAGGTTGGATGATATCTCGGTTGGTTACTAGCGGATACATAATGGTGAGGTGTTGGGAATCGACCGGCTGGGAGACCGAATAAAAAGTGGATTGAGTCAGTAAAGGAATGCCTGAAGGAGAGGAACGTAAGTAGTGATGATGATGCTGATGATGATGATGATGATGATGATGTGATGATTTTGACGATGATGATGATGATGATGATGATGATGATTGATGATGATATTATGATGCATGGATGATAGATGATGATGACGACGACGAATGATGATGATGATGATGATGATGATGATGATGATGATGATGTGATGATGTGATGATGATGATGATTACGATGATGATGATGATTATTTGACGATTTGATTATGAGACATATATATATATACATATATAAAGAGCATATATAGTTATATATATATATATATTATATTATATATATATATATATATATATATGCGTGTGTGTGTGTGTGTGTGTGTATATACATATATATGTATGTATGTGTGCAGGTGTATGTATAAATTGTAAATTATATGAAATTTTTATTTTTCTAAATTCACATTTGCTATATATTTAGACTTAGAAAATTTTGTTAGGATAATGTGAAAAATTTGAAATCTTTTTATTTTAATATATAGAAGTTACGAATAAAATAATGTGACGAAGTAATATTAAATTACTAATAAGTATAATTTTTTTTCTCTCTCTCTCTCTCTCTCTCTATATATATATATATATATATATATATATATATATATATATATATATATATATTATATATATATATATATATATATATATATATATATATATATAATAGTGATGTAGTAACATCCGCATCCGCATCCACATCCGCACATTATTAAAGATCCGCATCCGCGCTTTGCTCTGCGGATGTTGCGCGGATATTTATTATCGCGATTTGATAAAGAATTTTTATAATAAAAATACTTTAGATGAATCTAAAAATGAAAATGAAAATGAGTTGAAGGAAATTCAAAAACGGCTTGATATTCCATATCTTACTGTTATCAAAGACGTTCCAACTAGCTGGAATAGTACAATTCATATGATCGAAAGAATGGTATTGCTCAAACCCAGCAAAAAATCCAGTAGGTTCCAGTGGGTTTTAAGATAAATTATCTTAAAACCTACTGGAACCTGGACTTTTTTGCTGGTAAGAACCTCTTGCTTTGTACGCCAGTTGGTATTCCAAAGTTAACATTCTTACTAATGTGGAAAATGACATCATATCATAGTGCATTAAACTATTGAAACCATTTAAGAAACTAAAAAAAACAGCGCCTCTACAGCTTCTGTCTCCGATGTAATGCTATTAATCTCAACGCTAAGGAAGCATTTTGAACCATCTTCAAATGAAAATGATGACGGTTTAAAAAGAATGAAAGATATAATAAAACTAGAGCTAGAAAAATGCTTTGATTCTGTGGAAATTAATGACTTTCATACTATTGCAACTTACTTAGATCCCCGTTATAAATACAAGTTTTTTTGTAACACAATATTAAAACAATTAAATCGTCACTTTGTGTTGCAGTTGAAAAACTTCCATTCGAACAGCCTATTAATTCGTCACCCATTAAAAGAAGAAAAAGAACCCTACAGAACCAATACCTTCTACAAGTAAATCAATAATAAGTTCACTAGAATAATTTCTCCAGCCCAGTAGTGATGAAGAAACCCACGCATTACCAAAAGATGTAGTACAAATGATTGAAAACTATCACCAAGAAAAACGACTAGATACAAATGATGATCCTATCAGTTGGTGGAAAGTTAAGCAAAATGTTTTTACTCCACGCTTGATTAAACTTACAAAGAAATACTTGGCTTGTCCCAACTAGTGCTCCAAGTGAGAGAGTATTTATAATGCTATTAATATATGATGATAAGAGAAACAGACTCAGCAGAAAAGGCAGAAAATTGATGTTCTCAAGCACAACCTTCCTATATTTGAATTTCTATACTAGTTCAAAAAAGTATAATCCATTGTAAAATCTCTTTTATTAAGGGCAGAGGTTGGGGAAAGATGTTGGTAGGGTGCATAAGTTGGGTCCCAGTCCTCACCCTGGTAACACAATATCTAGTAGATTGTGGGTAAAACTCGAAATATATTAGTCATATATATATATATATAGGGTATATATTGGAAGGGCGCAATGAAAACGCAAAGCGTTTCACGATAAATGAAAACGGTTAAACACCCAAATTCCGAAGCCGAACGAAGTACAAC
>JABUQX010146247.1:15000-22151 GCA_015478945.1 Trachelipus rathkii | reverse complement strand
TGTTTTATTATAGAAGTTTTAAGAACTTTGAAATAATTTTTAGTTATAATTTAAATGAGTAATATAAATGTATGTGTTTAATTAAAAACATAAAATATTTTAATAAATTATACGTTATATGTGTAAGTAACTGCGCAACTGCGCAGGCAAAATCGTAACGTGCGGAAACTGCAGGAGCGTGGGCAAATCCGACTACCCAGTGAGTAACAACGTTCGTGGAGTGGTATAGCTGCAATCACAAATAAACTATCATGACTAAGGTCAGTGAAACGTGTATGCGGCGTGTTAACGGCGTGTATAACGCGTTCATGGTAAACGCGGTGCTGAGCGGAATGTATAAGCGTCATAGTGAATGTGTATAAGTGTCATAGTGAATGTGTATAAGTTTCATAGTGAATGTGTGTATATGTCATAGTGAATGTGTGTTCTAAATAATAATAACAATAGGCATTAGAAGTAATAACACTAAGTATAATAATAAAAATAAAAATAAAATAATAAAACAATAAAATAATAAAATAATAATAAAAATAAATAAAATGAATAATAAAATAAATAAAAAGTATTAAAACAAAATAAAAATTATAATGTTAATAAATATATGAGTTAAACAGTAAAACATATGAGTTAAAGCAGTAAAGCAGAAAGTTAGCATAAAGGAAAGCCAAAAAGAAAGCAGAAAGCCAAAGTGAGGAAGGCAAAGTTAAAGCAGCAGTAAACAAAGCATACAATCCCTTAGTGTTAGGTAACCCTCTATTGATTTAGACTGATTTACCGTTTGTAAGGTATGTAATGTATATGAGTTAAAGCAGTAAAGCAGAAAGTTAAAGCAGTAAAGAGAAAGTTAAAGCAGTACAGTAAAACAAGTTATACTAATCCCTTAGGAGTTAGGTAACACCTCTATTGATTTACTGATTTACTGTTTTTGGATAATGTATATGAGTTAAAGCAGAAAGTTAAAGCAGTAAAGCAGAAAGCAGTAAAACATGAGGTAAAGCAGTAAAACAAAAGCATACTAATCCCCTCTAGGTGTTAGGTAACCCCATTGGCCTTACTGATTTAATGCTTTAAGGTATGTAATGTTAATGTTTTTAGTAAAATTTCGTACAATTGTAGTAAAATAAAATGATTATATATCAGACACTCTGAATTTTTTCTTCTTACATACAATTTTAAAAATTTATAAATTAAAAAGTATTAAAAAATATAAAAGATGTCTGTAATGAGTTACAGTTTTAGGTTCGCGAAAATGTTTTTAATAAAAATGTTTAAGTATGAAATAAAAATGAATGACTCATAGTATATTTGAAAAGAAATTCTTTGAAATGTTTAAGTATGAAATAAAAATGAATGACTCATATTATATATATTTATTTTCGTTCGTGGGGATATCGCCTGCGGCGCACGCGGGCGGGCGGGTAATATTAAGCCTGCGGCGCACGCGGCGGGCGGGAACGCGGTGGGCGGGGACGCGGCGGGTCGCACCTGCGGGTGCGGGGTTGTCAGCCTTCGCGCGGAGGGCGCATGCGGCGCCCTGGTGGTTAGCTTATGAACTAGGGAAGACATTAATATTAACTCTGTTCTTTAATGTAGGGTAGAGATCAGCATCAAAGATGATTTCATCAAAGATGAATCATCAATATAGACGGTATCAAAGATGACGTCAATAAAGATGAAACATTACTCCAAAAGATGAACCTTTCAAAGTTGAGGCATCAAAGTTGAGGCATTAATGCTGAGGCATCAAAGTTAGCATCAAAGTTGAGGCATCAAAATATCAAGTGTGTGAGTAAACCCAAGTGGTATCTGGTGGTGTGAGTGTATGTATATATGGTTTAATGTAAGTGCCTATGGAGTGCGCTATGGGTTTCATAGTGTGTATAAGCTCATAGTGAATGTGTAAAAGGCAATATAGTGTATGTGTGTAGGTGTGTGTGCAAGTAATATATATATATATATATATATATATATATATATATATATATATATATATATATATATATATATATATATATATATATATATATATATATATATATATATATATATATATATATATATATATATATATATATATATATATATATATAGGCTATAAGTGATAGAAAGACTAACTCATAGTAGGAAGCATCCTAGCAGGTTAAATATACACCAATCGAATCCTCTTACCTTATAGGGGTATACACCCATATTAGGGCTATTCGGGGCTCAGAGGAGGCTAGAACGGAAAAAGTGGCACTCAGTTGGCACCATGTGGCACTCACTTGGCACACGTGGCACTCACTTGGCACTCATTGGCAATCATTGGCACTACTTGGCTCTCACCTGGCACTCACCTGGCACTCATCTAATGTTCATAGAACACTAATAGAACATCCCTAGATACTCTTTACGGTGATTGGGAACCAAAGCTTATCAAGCTATGTGGGTCAAATTGACCCATGGTATATGGCAAGTAGTTTGGCAAGGGCGAAAATATCATGGTCAAACAAGCAGACATCGTGCGCTAAGTCCTCGAAAAAGAAGGACAAAATTACCGTATCAAAAATTGACCCATGGACGACCAAAGGGTTAGCAGTGTAAATGTAAGTGTGTATATGTAAACAAGTGTCTATGGTAAATGTAAGGTTATAGTGTATCATGTCATAGTGAAACAAATGTATATGTGCGTGGTGTGGCGGTAAGTGTAAATGTAAGTGTCTATGGGTAAAATGTAAGTGTCATAAGTGTGTATAAGCGTCATAGTGAATGTTAGGCGTGTGTGTGTGTGTGTGTGTGTGTGTGTGTGTGTGTGTGTGTGTGTGTGTAGGTGTTCAAGTTAGATAGATCCATACATGCGTTCAAGTTAGGAACGAAATATGTGACGGGTGAGCCACGAGTGGCCAAAAAATTGGCGTGGGCCAAGACCCACGCCTGCATCAGGGCAAGGACAAGCCTGAAATATCATGGTCAAACAAGGTTAAGACATCAAAAAGGCTATCCCTTAAGCTGAAGGATCAAAAATTACCGTGGGTAAAAATTGACCCATGGTCGAAAATTAGGGGGCGTAAAATAGGGGCACACAACGAGCTGCTGACGCAATAGTTTATGCAACCTCCTTCTTCAAAGGGAGCCGCCAAAAATCAGGGTTGCTGCAAAATTAGCCGCCAAAAATTAGCTGCCAAAATAGGGATTGCCGTAAAAATTAGGTTGCCCAAAAATTCTGGTTCTCAAAATTTGTTGCCCAAAAAGGTCAAGGCCCAAAAAGGTCAGGGGCAGGTAAAAAAGGTCACAAATAAAAGGTCTGCCGGTAAAAATTTGGGCTCAAAAATCCGGTTTAAGCTCCCAATGAAAGGGTAAAACCGTGCTCCAGTTTCCCTTTGGGGGTAAAAGCGACCGTGCTCCGGAATCCCTCTCCTACTACTGGTCACAGTGTCTAAGGCTGACATTATGTAACTCACGAACAGCAGAACCAAGAGTAAAACAAATTATATATTTGGAATCAGCGGAAAATTTTAAGGAGGGGGTTTTTAATTTTTTTTTTTTTTTTTTTTTTTTTTTTTTTTTTTTTAGCCTTTTTTTTTTTTGCTCTTTAGATTGTTACAGGCAGCTCGAGCCGATGGGGGACATTTGGGGACGAAGTCACCCCATCGTTCACCGGGAGTACGAGAGAGAACCTGACTCCTGTGCCACGCCTGCACGTCTCTATGGTGTATTCGTTTAGTTAAAGTAATACTAAAGTGTAAAGGGAAGTGAAATTATTCTTCTTTTAACTAATCTTAATACCATATGGTAAAACCGCAAAGATGGCGCAGGAGCCGGCAACCGGCCTCTACCGGTGGACGATGGGGGACCTCGTCTCTCTGTCCCCATCGGTCGAGCGTCCTGAATGGGTAAAAAATTTGTAAAATTATATTTGACGAATAAATGCCCCCAAAAATAATAAAGAAAATTTCGTGTACCATCCCGTGCCTGCTGATTCCAAATATATAATTTTTCTACTGAAAAGGCTGTCCTCGAGTTACATGTGATGCGTCAGCTTTAGAAATCATCATTATACATATATTACACGAGTAAAGAAAGAGCATATATACATATTATTATTATATATAGATATATATATTGCCATATTACATATAGTTACATATTATTATTATTATTATATACATATATATATTATATATGAGTTATATATATATATTATATATATATTTATTCGTATGGGTGTTATATATATATATGTTATTATTATTATTATTATTATTATTATTATTATTGTTGTTGTTATTATTAATATTATTATATATATATTATATATACATATATATATTATATTATTATATATTATTATTATTATTATTATATTACATAAATTATTATATATTGTTATTATTATTATACATATATATTATATTATTATTATATATATATACATATTACATATATAGTTTAAAGTGGATCAGGAGCATATATTATTAAGTACATAATATATGTATATTATTATTATATATATATATATATTATTTATATATATATATATATATTATATATATATATATATACATATATATATATATATATATATATAGTATATATATATATATATGTATGTATATAGTTTAATACCTCCCTCGTGAACTACTTATAGTATATATTAAAGAGAAATAAACTGTTGACCAAAATCCATGTTATTATATATTATAGCATATGAAGAAAGAAAGAGCATATATATGTATATATATATATATATATATATATATATATATATATATATATATATATATATATGTATATATATAAATAGTTATATATATATATATATATATATATATATATATATATATATATATATAGTATTATTTATAAGATGTTGACTCCAGGAACGAAAGAAAATCAATAAAAAATGTAACGTAATTTCAATGATTTGAGGTTAAATACATTAGTAAATACTGGATTTTTAAATGTAATTTAATTAATATTAACAAAAATTAAAAAAAAGAAATTGACATATATTTTTTTGTGCTTCACACCTATAGTCTTATAAAAATGAGTAGCTTAGGCCGTGCTTAGGCTATTTATTTCAGTTTAAATTTGATGAATGTATACGTAAAGTTTGTAGAAACACCTTGACAATAATAAATTGATATTTTTGATATTTTTATATATTTTATGTTTTGATCCGGGGTGGGGCCTTCGGCCCCCCCCGTCCCCCGCAGAGCGGGGTGCCCCGCTCGCAAGCTCGCGGGTCCGGGGGGGAGTTTTTTTAAATAAAAATACCCATAAATTATAATAATAATCGAAAATCAAATAATAAAAATGGAAGGACTTAGGTCAAAAATTAAATTATTCTAAACAATTATAATAATTATAATAATAATAATAATACAATAATAATAATAATAATAATAATAATGTAATAATAATAATAATAATAATAATAATAATAATAATAATAATAATAATAATAATAATAATAATAATAATAATAATAATAATAATAATAATAATAATAATAATAATAATAATAAAATCTTGTTTTTTGGGTAAAATTGGGAAACACTAATAAATAATAGAAATTGCAGCAATAAAGAAAAGGCCCTGAAATGCCGTTTCTTCTTATCGAAAATTTCCCGTATAAACGGAGTCAATATCTTATAAATGTCCATAAAAAGAGGGAGTATATATGGTATATGGTACGGTTAAGGCAGCAGTACAGCAGCAGTATATATGAGATATACATATATGGCGGCAAGCAGCAGTATATATATATATATATATATGTTATGCTATATATATATATATATTAGGGCTGATGCAAAAAGTTCTACCACAATTTGCATTCACGACACTTCTCTAAAATAAAGTGCTTATTGTTTTAACTTAAATAAACATTCTGTGCAAAATTTCGCCTCAATTGAATAACTTTTAGAGGCTGCTACCGCCATTAGAACATTTAAAGGAATCGTTAGAATGTAGATCGTTTTACAAATTGTACACATAAACCTAATATAGTATTTATAAATTGTTTTTCAAAAGCTAAAATATTCAAAGCAATAGCAATAGCAAAAACAACTGAAAAGTTACAGATTACTATATACATTTCACGTGGAAATTGGTAATTGGCAATACTTTACAGTTCTACTTAATAAACGAAATAGCAACCCTTACAGCTTTATGAGTTACGTCTTGATTGTGACGCAGTATCGTAGACATTAGTACCTTCGTGGCTGTGACTATGTGTAGTAAGTGCATCTGTTTTAAATATGGAAAGGCGTACACGTCGTACAACGGATATTTGGCTTATTTCACATACTATAGAATATCTGAAAGAGACTCATATATATATATATATATATATATATATATATAAAGATATATTATATATAATAGTTATATATATATATATATATATTATATATATATATATATATATAAAGATTTATAGATATAAAAATATACATATATATATAGAAAAATATTTTTTATATATATATATATATATATATATATATATATATATATATATATATATATATATATATATATATATATATTACATAGAGAGAGAGAGAGAGAGAGAGAGAGAGAGAGAGAGAGCTCAGTTGTTACTGAGATATATTGAACTGAAATAATAAACAATCATTAACACAAACAAAGTCTGAAATTCGAATTTAGTAAGTCATAATTACACTTACGGACATTAGTTAAACAAAAATCATAAATTTGTTAAAACATTAGTCTTTTCAATATTATTAAAAATAAAAATATAAATAAGGTGAAAATGAAATAGAAGTTTTCTAATATATTTTATTTTTCAATGTATATATATAGTATATATATATATATATAGGTATATATATATATATATATATATATATATATATATATATATATATATATATATATATATATTATATATATATATATATATCACTGGCGCCTTTGGCAGAGTAGGCAACGCCTACTTGCCTTAGTGAGCCCAAAAATATTAAAAAGTCAGCATATATATATAAATACATGTTATATATATATATATATATATATATATATATATATTATATTTATATAAATTATATATATATATATATATATATATATATATATATATATATATATATATATATATATATATATATATATATAATGATTTCGTTCGAAGGCTAGCTTTAAGA
>JABUQX010146246.1:22500-24074 GCA_015478945.1 Trachelipus rathkii | reverse complement strand
ATATATATATATATATATATTAGTATATACATATATGGCATATATATATATATAGTATATTTATATATATAGATTATTATATATATTATTATATAAGAAGAAGATATATGATATATACATATTAGTGTATATATATATTTATATATATTACATATATGCATATTATTATAAGGCATGTTACATAGTGAAAGTATATTTTGCTGTTATTGGCTGGGTTATATTATTAGCGCTAAGGCTGATATGCTTATGGTTGTTGGTTGGTTATTTACTACATACATATATGTATGGTAGCATGATACATATTAGTATATAATTGCATGTGATTAATGGTTAAAGATTACATATATTAAGGTTATTAGATAGCAGCATATGGCGTATATATATATATATATATATACATATATATAGATATATAAGATATATATATATATATATAAATATATATATATATATATATATATACATATGATATATATAGGTTAGTAAATATATATAAGATGTGGTATAAAGTAAAATATAAGAGAGTGAAGATATATATATATATATATAAGGTATATGTTATATTTTTGCATATATATTATATATATATATATATATATTGTTATATATATACATATATACATATGTATCCATGTATTACTAAGCAGTTAAGAGCAGTAGCAGGCATGGCTGTATATACATGGAGCACATATAATAAGGCTATATATCAAATCCACCATAATATATAGGGAGTATATATAAAGAGATCCCACAATAGCAACCATAGAACGACTGGAACTGAATTCAAGAGAAGGTTACAAATTGCAGGATAAATATCGAAAGATCGAAAATATATATATATATATAAAGATATATATAGCATATATATATATATAAATATATATATGATAATATGTATATATGAAGTATATATATGGTATAAGAGTATATGATATATATACATATGGTGCTATATACAGTGCTATAAATATACAGTGAGCAGAGCAAAGGTGGTATATATTGGTATACAGCAGCAGCAGCAAGGTTATGTTGGGCAATATATATATAGTATATATATATATACATATGTATGATATAAGAGTGATAAAGAAAGATAGTTATAAAGTACAGTATATATATATATATATATATATATATATATATATATACATATATTTGTCACTGGCAAAATAATCACCATCAGGTTAAATGTATCCTCTCTGCAGAACGGAAATGCCCCCTTAACCACATGAAACCACAACAACATAGACGACAAAAGATAATCTACTGTAATTCATGTACCCACCCGTGCTGAGATAATTCGTGCTGCAGTATTGGGAGTATACTGCGATAGCCTCTCCCATAGGTAAAAACATAAAACCGCCGCAATTCAGACCTAGAGAGGTGGGGTAGGTTAGTGTCTAAAGTATAATCGAGCGCAATCTGATCATTCACACATACGAAGCGACTCGATAAACATGAAGAGGATAGTGCGTCAACGTGGTCAAGAGATCAGTGCCGCGCAGATACAATCACTCCACGCCGAAGGACACGGGTACCGGGAACTTGGTCGACGGTTCGGTGTAGCGCACACA
>JABUQX010146245.1:27500-33291 GCA_015478945.1 Trachelipus rathkii | reverse complement strand
ATATATATATATATATATATATATATATATATATATATATATATATATATATATATATATATATATATATATATATATATATATATATATATATTATTTATATATGTTATATATATGTATATATATATATTATATATATATATATATATATATATATATATATATATATATATATATATATATATATAAATTAACGTCATTTGAAATAAAACTACTCGAAAGTCGCAGCCCCCCCGGAAAAAAATAGGCTGTAGGGGGTAAGAAAGTGCCTAAAGGAGCCTTGGTGCGACGTTGCACTTTAGAGCGTTGGCAGGAAAGACAAGTGCGACACCAAATTTGCTACGTCGGCATTCATATCAGGCCACACAAAACGGGCAGCAACCAATTTGCGTGAAGCATCAATGCCAGGGTGGGAAAGCGAGTGAAGATTGAGGAAAACAGCCTTACGGAACGATGCAGGTACAAAAGGACGAGGAGAACCCTGAGAGACATCGCACAGAAGTCTCTTCTCTATCCCAGGGAGTTGGAGCCACTCCAGCTTGAGAGAAGAGTCTTATGGAAGTGCAGGATCTTCAGCAGCCTGGCACGTTGCCATAGCGTCGAAATCCATGTTGGGCAAGGCTGAAATAAGTTGTCGACACCTGAAATATGTCTGACATCAGTAGTGAACTGTGAGACATACTCAAGGTGACGAGCTTCTCGAGGAGAGTGCCGTTCGTTTCTGGAGACCATAGCGAAGGTAAGTGGTTTGTGATCAGTGAGTATGTGGAACTCACGACCTTCTATGAAGTACCTGAAGTGACGAGTAGTTAGGTACATTGCCAGCAACTCCCTACCAAAAGCACTATACCGAGTTTCGGCAGGTTGAAGCTTGCGAGAGAAAAAGGCTAAAGGAGACCAAACGTTATTCAAATACTGCTGCAAGACACCACCGACAGCAAAGTCGGAAGCGTCAACTTGAATACGCGTTGGTGCAGAGTCCTGAGGATGGACAAGAAGTGTTGCAGCAGCTAGAGCTTCCTTTGAAGCGTCGACAAATTTGGGACTTCTTTCCCCTCTGTTTCCCATCGGCTCGAGCCCCTAATAATGATATTTTAAATAATATTTTCTCTCTTCGAATACCCTAAATTTTTTTCCGATACCACTTTCAGGACGCTGATTCTAAATATGTTATCTGTTTCTGTGGTACGAGTCGTGTAGTTTCTCGAGATATCATGTGGGTAACTTCTTTAGTATTGCCATATATATATATATATATATATATATATATATATATATATATATATATATATATATATATTTATATATATATATATAATAATATATATATATATGATTTATATATATATAATATATATATATATTAAGTATATATATATATATATATGTTATATATATATATATATATATATTATTAAGTATATATATATATATATATATATATATATTATATACAGCAAAAAAAGATTAAGGATATATATATATATATATACATATATATATATATATATAGCATAATTACAAGATAAAGAAAGAAATATATATATTTATATATATATATATATATATATATATATATATATATATATATATATATATATATATATATATATATATATATATATATATATATATATATATATATATATATATATAACTAGAGAACTACAAATGCTACACTAAAACAAATGACATTTTTGTAATCAGCGAAGAATTTTAGTTCAGAAAATGTAAAAAAAAATTAGAAAAGGCTTAAAATAAGATTTTCATATTTTTACTAATGTAAGTTAATACAGTACTGGCTGTACGATAAGAAATTCAAATTTCCGTATCTGCAACTAAATGATCGCGAAAGTTGCTAATAATTGTTTTTGTCCACGTTAAAAGTTAGTTTAGTATTAATGTTGCCAATAAGTGTTTTTTTAACATTGTCTCGTTTGCGCGATTCAGGTTTTTGATAATTTTTTTTTAAATTAAACGAATACCCTAGGGGAAACCGCAAGATAAAGTAAATTGTTTGGGCTTGTCGGCCTACTGGGACGCATTTTGAAGGTCCCTCCAACGGCTCCAGCCCCTAGAAAGCCCCCAAATCCCCTTCTTCTTTAAAAAAAGAGAAAGAAATTTTCGATAAAACTGTCCAACGATCTTTGCAAAAAATGCTCATTTGTCTTAGTGGTTGACGTGTAGTTCCCCAGTTACACGTGCACATATATCTATTAGTCCAGGATATATATTTATCTATATATATATATATATATATATATATATTATATATATATATATATATATATATATATATATATATATATATATATATATATATATATATATATATATATATATATATATATATATATATATATATATATATATATGATATATATATATATATATATATATATTATATATAGTTGCACAATCTTTAGAATTATTCTACTTATAAAGATAAAAGAAGATTATTATTATTTATACCATGATACATATATATATATATATATATATATATATATATATATATATATATATATATATATATATATTATATATATTATTATATATATATATATATATATATGTATATATGCATATATATTATTATTATATATATATATTATTAAGGTTAAGAGTTGAAAGAGCAGCAGCACATATTACATATATTATAGTTATTATTATATATATATATATATATATATTATATTATATTATCATATGTTGTTGGGTTATATATATATATAAGTATATATATATATATGCTATATTATTATATATTATTATATATATATATATATATATGCTATTCAGTAGGATCTTTCACCGAAATATACATACATATATATAGCATAAGATATATTATATATATATATATATATATTATTATATATATATATATATATATATATATATATATATATATATATATATATATAAATATATATACATATATATATATATATATATATATATATATATATATATATATATATATATATATATATATATATATATATAAACATATATATATATATTATATTATATATATATATATATTATTATTATATTATTATATATTATATATTATTATTATATATATATATATATATTATTATTGGTTGAGAAAGAGAAAGATATATATATATATATATATATATATATATATATATTATATATATATATATATATATATATATATATATATATAAATATATATATATATATATATATACATATATATATATATATATATATATATATATACATATATATATATATATATATATATATATATATATATTACATATATATATATTATTATATATATATATATTTTATATATTATTATTTATTGTTATTATATTATTATTATTATTATATATATATATATATATATATATATTATTATTATATATATATATATATATATAATATTATTACATATTATTAAGATATTATATATACATACATATATTATTATTATTATATAAATAATTATATGTATGTATATATATATATATAATATCTATATGTATAAATATATATATATATATATATATTATATATATATATATATTATTATATTATTACATATATATATATATATATAGCAAAGAAAGAAATATATATATATATATATATATAAGATATATATATATATATACATATATATATATATATATATATATATATATATATATATATATATGTTATTATTATTAGTTATATATATATATATATATATATATATAAAGATAAAAAAGAAGTTATTATATATATATATATATATATATGCTATATATATATATTTAAATATATATATATATTATATATATATATATATATATATATATATATATATATATATATATATATATATAGTTATATATATATATATATATATATATATATATATATATATATATATATATATATACATATATATAACTCCAACTTTGCCTCTGTTGAATATCACCTCTCTAACTCTAACCCTAACCTTTTGCTCTTGTCTGAGACTCAGATGGCTAAGAATTCATCCTCTAACTCGTTTAATGTATCTAACTATAACTTATTTCATAATTTCCGTCTGAAGGGTGGAGTGTGTGCCCATGTAAACATTAATACTCCTGTAACACGTCTCGTGAATCTCGAATCCAAACTTCGATGCTCTGTGGCTCAAAATCTTCCTTCTACTACAATAATTTTGTGCTGCTACTGTTCTCCTAACAGAACAGATTTTCACTCTTTCTTTGAATAACTTTGAATATCTTACTACCTTACTTACTTACTAAGACTGTTGAATATCTTTGAAAATCTTACTACCTTACTTACTTACTAAGACTGTTGAATATCTTTGAATATCTTACTACCTTACTTACTTACTAAGACTGTAATATCTTCTCATCCAAATACTGAGGACCTCTATTTAGGGGATTTCAATGTACACAACACTGAATGGTTGGGGTCCTCTCATACTGATTTAGGTGGGGAGGAGGCCGAATCATTTCAGCATTCTCAACGATCTGGAGCAACTAATTAAAGAACTCACACACATTCCGGATCGTCCCAACCAATTCTTGAACACACTTGACCTATGTTTCACCACTAGTCCTTCTCTCTATAAATACACCACCTTCGCTCCTATTGGTAAATCTGACCAAAACCTTATATCTCTTAATTTTAATACTTTCTCTCCAACAGCTCCATCCTGCCCTACGCGTTTTTTCTGGAACTTTGATCGGGCCGATTGGGGGGGCCTTGCGTTGCTTCTACGCTAACTATAATTGGAATGACTGCTTTGAATCTGATGACGCTTCGGCTTCTGCCACTAAGGTGGGAGCTGTAATCTTGACGGGATGAGTAGGTTCATTCCTTCTTCGACTAAATCTTCTTTCTCTCCTCATAATCCATGGCTTCGATCATACTTGTTCTTTGGCCATTCTCAGGCTAGAGACAGCGCTTATCGGGAGTGGGAAAATTCTCGTTCTCCTATCACTCTTGCTAATTTTCATTCAGCTAGAAATCGTTGCAGGGATACTCTTCGACGAGCAAAGCGGGCTTTCATCAAACGAAAGTGCGCTAACCTCCTTGGTTCTCCTACTGACAAATCTTTCTGGCCTCTTGCCAAAAACATCTCTAACAACTTCTGTAAATCTGCCTTTCCTCCTCTTATTCGATCTGATGGCTCTGTTGCTAACTCTCCAACTGAAAAGGCCAATCTCTTCGGCCTCCTATTTTCCTCTAACTCAACCCTGGACGATTCTGGCATTCCTCCTCCTCCACCTTCTCCTCTCAGGTGTCCTATGTCTTTGCCTGTGATTACATTTGATCGGGTGCATGGGCTCCTGAGATCTATGAACGTTAGGAAGGCGGGGGCCCGGATGGCATTCCTCCCCGAGTTTTGAGGGAGTGTGCTTCCGAGCTATCCCCTCCCCTCGTTCAACTATATTCTCTATGTCTCAATACTAACACTTTCCTTCAGTTTGCAAGCACGCACATGTCCAACCTATTCCGAAAAAGGAAGCCGCCTGATCCTTCTAACTATCGCCCTATAGCTCTCACCTGTATTCTATCTAAGATCTTTGAAACCCTTCTTAAATCTCACTTCTTAGACCATCTGGAATCTCATTCTCTTCTTTCCGATCGCCAGTACGGCTTTCGGCGTTCAAGGTCTACTGGTGAAATACTTTCCTATTTAACTGATTTATGGTTTTCCCGCCCATAGGAACTACAGGGAGACTTGCATGGTGGCGCTTGACATATCCAAAGCATTTGACCGGATATTTCATGAGTCGTTGCT
>JABUQX010146245.1:15000-17500 GCA_015478945.1 Trachelipus rathkii | reverse complement strand
TTATATATAGTAAAGAGTTATAGCATATATATATATTATGTTATATATATATATATATATATATTGGTATATTACAAGTATATATATATATATATATATTATTATTTATATATATATATAGTTATATTATTATTATATTATATTATATATATTATATTATATATATATATATATATATATATAATATATATATATATATATATATATATATATATATACATATATATATATATATTATATATATATATATATTGAGCATATTAAGGTTGGTTATTGATATATTATTATTGGTATATATTATACATATATATATATATTCATATATATAGATATATATATAAGTTATATATTACATATATAGTTATATACATATATTACAATAATACATATACATATATTATATATATATACATATATATATATATATACATATATATATATATATAAAGTAAAGGAACATATATATATATATATATAGTTATATATATATATATATATATTATTAAGTTATATATATTAGTTATATATATATATACATATACATACATACAGTATATATATATATATATATATATATATATATATATATATATTAACGATGTGCAAAAAAGCCGTTGGTGAGTTCACCACTTGATATATATTGGAGAGCAAAGAGTATATATATATACATATATATATATTAGATATATATGTTATTATTATATATATATATTATTATATATATTATATTATTATTATTATTATTATATATATATATGTATAAATAAAAAGTACAAAATATATTTCTGCTGTTTTTATATATATATTATAGCATGGGTTTTATATATATTATTATTATTATATGTTATATATATATATATATATATATTATGTTATATATATATATATACATAACGTATTACATATATATATAAAATATATTTATATATATATATTAGAGATAGTAGTATATATAGAGCAGAGTATATATTAAGAGAGAGAGAGAGAGAGAGAGCACGAGTAGTAAAAAGTTGAGTCGCCACCGATATATATATATATATATATATATATATATATATATATATAGAAAGAAGTTATATATATATATATATATATATATATATATATATATATATATATATATATATATATATATATATATATATATATATATATATATATATATATATATATATATATATATATATATTTTTTCTCGCATTATTGATCTTTCATTTCTTGTATCATTGGGCAAATTATTGTATGGTACAACAGAGGTTTAACTTACTGCTTGCAGTGCCTTAGCAAGTCTGTAGAGAAGAGTTTTTAGATTGGTGTGATTTCAAAGATTAACTCTCTCTCTCTCTCTCTCTCTCTCTCTCTCTCTCTCTCTCTCTCTCTCTCTCTCTCTCTCTCTCTCTCTCTCTCTCTCTCTCTCTCTCTCTCTCTCTCTCTCTCTCTCTCTCTCTCTCTCTCTCTCCTTCAGATTGATTGCTTAGATGATTTGGTTTTAGAAACTCACAATTGTTGTTATGGATAACTTTGTGTATTTCTTTTAGAAGGGAGAGATTAAGGAGATGACCAAATTGTAATATGTTATTTTTTTTAAGTAGAGGAGGTGTATAACTATAAAAGCCTCTGCCTTTACCAAGTAAAGGTGTAAAGCGCTTTTTCATTGTTACAATAGGGTTGGTGTTTATTTTACAAGTTGCTCTATACAAAGGAAGGCAGTAAATTAAGTGGCTGTCAGTGTGTGCAAGACATATATTTCGTGATTTTTTTTACATTCTCTCCTTTTGAAGGTTTTTATCATCCTTTACCCGAGTCCAAATCTTAAACTTAAGGCATAAATGATTTTCTGATCTTCTCTAGCAGCTTTGAACTTGGAACCTATGTGCAAATAGCAACCGAGATTTTTATCGCGGAGTTCACATGCGATCTCCCCCCAAAACAGGTCTAACTCATTATTTACGAAAGCATCACCCTAGTCTTCACTCCACCTATTGCTACCCGGTTTCTTCGAGCTGCTCGGATTCCTCGCCCGAGGCGCCGTCATGTCGGAACCGGTTGTAATAAACCAACCCAGTAGTGTAAGCAAAGCGGATTGACGTACGGGGAGTCGAACTTTCATTGCTTGGGGAACTAGCAATGAGAGACGGAAGAGAGGGATGACGGGAAGAGGCAGACGGGTGGCAGAAGAACATCCGATAACTCATGGAGGGTGAGAAGCGCCCGCTCCCGGAAAATGCTACCACACAAGATCAATGTACCAGGAACCGTAATTGCTAGGCTCTTCTTAAGACCATTGAGCTTTTTTTTTAAAAAATTCGAGGTGTATGATCTTTTATGACGGTTCCAGTAGACTGTTGACAGCATTTCACCCACCTGACAGACTACTTAATGGAAGGTCTGCTTTTCTAGGGCCCTTTCAGATTCTATTTCTTGGAGAGATCGTGTTACAGTTCCGAAGAGCTTCGTCCCACCTCATCTCTCTCCAACAATGAGGTGTGGCCGGCACCAG
>JABUQX010146245.1:2500-10000 GCA_015478945.1 Trachelipus rathkii | reverse complement strand
TATATATATATATATATATATATATATATATATATATATATATATATATATATATACATATATATATATATATATATATATATATATATATATATATATATATATATATATATATATATATATATATATATATATATATATATATATATATATATTGTATTAGTTACCACTGAACATCTATATCTCTTTAATGGGGTGGGGAGGGGGTCTTTCACTTACCATACTAAGTACTTTAGTCGGGAGATATTGTGCCCTTATGTTTTCTCGACCAAGTGGAAATGTTGCCCAGATATTTAACTTAAAGTTTATAGCAACTTTTGCCCCTGCTCATCTACAATCAAGATATTCTTCTAGCCATCTTCTTTGACTCCTGACGGGTGAACCTTCTGTGCTAGAGACATATAGGGAATGTCTTTTGAATGTTATAATAGGGTGTTCTGTTGTATATTTTGGCATTGTTTTAGTGCAGTGAGATTAGTATAATAATACACCATGCCATAAACTGTATTAAATTAATTAAAGAAATTCTCGTACTAGCAGCAATTTTTTGTGTCCAATCAGGTAGCCGGTTCTTAAGTTCGAGCTTCGTTTTGCATACTGCCGTAAATAAGCGAGTAAAGAAGGGCAGAACCATGGGACCTCATAAGTTTCATGGATTAGTGAATTTTGTGTTTTTTTATTATTAATTTTTTTCATATATTTTTAGTATATGATACTAGCATTTAATCAAGATGCTGATAAAAAAGATACGAAATTTTAAAAAATTGAAAATTAAATAATAAATTAACCAAAAACGTTCATTTTACATGAGAAAAACAACGTATTTTAATGTTAAAACGTGAAAGTTTTGCTAAGTATACACAGAATCAATATATGAAAAAAAAATCAATAAGGAACTAATTTTACCCCGAAACATTATTTATCACCCTACATTAAATTTTTTTAAGTTTTAAAACTAAAATGCGTTTCCTTTCTCATGCAAAATGAAAGTTCAAAAAATTATATATATAAAAATAACAATTATTTAATAAAATCGTACTTTTTTAAAAGCATCGTACGTTTGGCAGTACTGAAACGAAGACTCCCCCAATATTTTCTGAAATGCAAAAATTTTATTTACAAAAACACTAAAACAATGATTAAAAAGGTATTAAAAAAAGGAAATGTACTTATCATTTTTCTTTATTATTTTTATTGTTATTATTATTATTATTATTGTTATTATTATTATTATTATTATTTTATTATTATTATTATTATTATTATTATTATTATTATTATTATTATTATTATTATTATTATTATTATTATTATTATTATTATTATTATTATTTCAACTGTTTGACATTCTCCACCAACAATTCTTATTTTCATAATTATTGTATGCACAATCTCTCTCTCTCTCTCTCTCTCTCTCTCTCTCTATATATATATATATATATATATATATATATATATATATATATATATATATATATATATATATATATATATATATATATATATATATATATATATATATATATATATATATATATTTAATTAACAGTTTTTAATTTTGATTATGTTAGATTAGATCACGATAGACTAGGTTAGGTTTGGTTAGATTACGATAGCTAAGGTTTGGTTAGGTTAGGTTAGGTTAGGTTAGGCTAGGCTAGGCTAAGTTACGTTACGTTACGTTAGGTTACGTTACGATATGTGAGGTTAGGTTACGATTAATAAAGTTAGATAACGTTCGGCTAGGTAACGTTAGTTTATTTTGGTAAATATGGATTTGGTTAGGTTAGGTTATGATTAAATAATTACCTCACGAAGATAATTATTATAATCTATTGTTGTGGCATTGCTTATTTTTAGCTGTCTTTCACAAAACTTTATTGATGTTAATTCTGCACTCCAACAATGCTATAAAAATAATTACTGTCATGAGAGGCAATTTGGATTGTTCCATCCATGCTCCTTTTCTTACACTTACAGGAATTATTTTATATATCAGAAAAAATATTACTGCATCTAATTCACTTTTTTTACTCTCAATTAAACTTATTAAATTGTAATTTTAACATATTTTTTAAATATTGCAATAGACTATATTCCTCAATATCAAATAAAACTATTTTATTCATAGTAACGACTTGGACTCACGTTGGTGTCATTCATAAGTAAAGAAATGTCGCACTTTATTATTAGATAACCATCTTCTTTTCTTTTAAATACCATTAATTAACTTCCATGCAGCAAATATGGTTAATTTTCAATTATTATTTTTTTAATTTCATTTAAATTATAAAGTATTTCTTAATTATGCAACATTCCTCTTATTAAACGATTTTCTTCATTGAATTTATACCCCGAAACATGACATTTTCCCCTACTTAAATTCTTTCACGTTTTAGCACTGAAGCCGTTTTCTTTCTCATGAAAAATGTACGTTCTTGCTTTTATTATTATTTAATTTTTAATATTTTCAAATTTTCTTATCTTTTTTATCAACATCTTAATTATTTGCTTCTTCATCATATACGAACAATATATGAATTTTTGTTTTATAAAACCATGAAACCATGATCCATGAAACTGATAAGGTCATATATATATATATATATATATATATATATATATATATATATATATATATATATATATATATATATATATATATACATATATATATATATATATATATATATATATATATATAATTATATAAATATATATATATATATATATATATATATATATATATATATATATATATATATATATATATATATATATATATATATATATATATATATATATGTGTGTGTGTGTGTGTGTGTGTGTGTGTGTGTGTGTGTGTGTGAGTTTCATGGTTCAGAGAATTGTTTTTCATTTTTTTTATTTTTCATATATTGTTATTATACGATACTAACAATAAATTTCGGTGGGACTAAACAGGATCAAAAAAATTTTAAATACCAAAAAAAAGTAATTATTTAATAAAATAGTGCTTTTTTTTTAAGCTTCGAACGTTTGGCTGGCAGCTATCGAGAAGAGAAAAGACTTCGTAAATGCACCAAATATTATTTAGAAGAACCCGAAAACAAGAGAAAAAAAGTTTCCCGCAAAGTAGATCCATCTGCAATTACGGTGCATATAGTTTACTGCATCGTCGATCCATATAGGTTAGG
The DNA here is from genome assembly GCA_015478945.1 of Trachelipus rathkii. Classification (NCBI taxonomy): domain Eukaryota; kingdom Metazoa; phylum Arthropoda; class Malacostraca; order Isopoda; family Trachelipodidae; genus Trachelipus; species Trachelipus rathkii. The sequence goes on along the minus strand of JABUQX010146245.1, from coordinate 6,824 downwards.
TTTTCTTAACTGCCTTCTAGTTCAGGTTATAAGTATTGTTACTTTTCACAAGAATCAATAGGTGAAAAAAAAAATCAATAAGAAACGAATTTTCCCCCGAAACATTATTTCTTACCCAACCTTAAATTCTTTAACGTTTTAACACTGAAATGCGATTTCTTTCTCATGATATGCTATTGCAGGCCTCAAACATGGTCATGATCACCGTAATCGACCATGTATCTTTCGGCGAAATTATATGAATCATTTGGGTACATGGAATGTGAGAGGAATAAATGTCGAGGAGAAGAGAGAGAGAGAGAGAGAGAGAGAGAGAGAGAGAGAGAGAGAGAGAGAGAGAGAGAGAGAGAGAGAGAGAGGTGATGGATGCATTTAGAAAGTGTAAATTTGATTTGCTCGCTGTGACTGAAACAAAGATGAATGGAAACGGTGATGGTGAGTGGTTTGGTGTGAAATGTGTGTGCGTGCTGAAATGGAGAGGAATGAGAGTGGGAGAGAAGGAGTTGCGATTTTGACGAGTAACATGTGGCACAGAGCTATGGTGGATTTTGTTTGTGTGACTACTAGAATTATAATGGTTAAATTTAAGTTTGAAATGGTCAATGTATGTGTGGTTGTAACATATGGTCCATCTAAGGGTGATGTTGAGGAGAGTGCGACTTTCTGGGATAATCTGAATGATGTTTTAGATAGGGTGAGTAGGAGCTTCAAATTGATTGTGTTGGGTGATCTAAATGGTTAAATAGGTGATTAGAAAAGGGATGGTATAGCAGGTAAATTTGGGGTGACGGATGAGAATGAGAATGGTACGAGGGTGATTGATTTCAGTGGGGAAAGAAGTATGTGTTTAAGTAATACTTTTTCAAACACAAGAGAATTCATAAGTATACTAGAGTTGGTGTAAGTACAGATGGTATCGAAGTGAAAAGTATGATTGATTGTGTGTTGGTGAAGAAGGAGATGTTGAAGTATGTAATGGATGTTAAATTAGTGAGTAGACTGGAGATGGGATTATCGGATCATTATGTTTTTTTATGTAAGATTAAGTTAGTTATAGCTTGGATGGAGAGGAAAGAGGAAAGGAAGGAAGTGGGAATAATTAAGAGTGATATGTTAAGTGAACCAGATAATAAGGAAAAGTATTTAAAAGCGCTTGCAAATAAATCGGTTGAATATGAACAAGATGAAACTGAACAAATCTGAACACAAATGAAGGATGCCTTTGTTAGTAGTGCAAGAGAAGTATGCGAATGTGCTAAAGTAGGAAGTAAGAATCTCAACAGTGAATGGTGGAATGAAGAGGTGATGAAAGAGGTAAAAAAGTAAAAATGAGGCGTGGTGAATGTGCTAAAAGCAAATGATGAGGTCTCAAAGGAAAGATGTTTAGAATTATATAAGGAGAAAAAATGAAGACTAAAAGTTGCATGCGTAGGAGGAAAAATGAGGTAAATGAATAGTTTGGAAGAAGGATGAATGGGGACTTACAAGGGAATAGAAAGCTTTTCTGGAAGGAAGCGCGAAAGGTTAAGAATGAGAGTAAGGGGAATCTGCATGGTATAATGAATAGGGATGGTGCTTTCGTAACTTATGAAATGGATGTGAGAAGAGTGTGGAGGGAACACTTCAAAAATCTGCATAACATTGGCAGTAATAAAGAGGTGTTAGTGAATGTGTGTGGGATTGATGGTGCAAGAAGGAATAGGCATTTTAGGGATGAGGTATTTAATTGGTAAGGAAGTAATGGGTAGGGTGAGAAAGTTGAAGAAAGGTAAATCTGCAGGCATAGATGGAGTTATTGGTGAAATGATCAAGAATGGAGACGATATGGTGATTGAATGAATTTGGAAGTTGCATATGTAACAAAGCGTTTATGGAGCTTATAGTTCTGAGAGATTAGAGGAGAGCTGTAATAGTACTCTTATGTAAGGTTAAGGGGAAACTATAGGAACTAAAGAGGAAATAGTTAATTGAACATTGTATGGAAGATATACTCCTCTGTCCCAAAAGTAAATTTACTGAATATCCCATGAACGACTGAGTATAGTAGCTCCTCCGTGACGTATATGAGTGGGTAGCTAGTTACCTAGCCTACATATCCATACCAGTTTTAACCAGATTTATAAAGTCAGTCTTGCACTACATCTGTTTATGTATGGGCGTGTGTTCCAACCTCGTTACGTTTTTGCACTACATCTTTTTGTGTATGAACATGTTTTCTATCTTCGTTACGTTTTTGAGATGCAGGTAAATATTGAACAGCGGCACGCTATCAAATTCTGTGTTAAATGTAACAAGTCTGCCACTGACTCACTGAGACATTTGCTTCTTTAAACGAAGCTTATGGGGATACCACTCTATCGAGATGTATGGTTTAAGTGGCAAAATCTTTCAAAGGGCCGAGAAAATGTAGAAGACGACCCTCGTTGTGAAAGACCAATCTCGTCAACAAACGATGAAAATGTGGAAGTTGTTAGAGCTGTAGTGGAGAGAGACCGCCGGTTCAGTGTCAGATTGATTGCAGAAGAAACTGGTTTGGATAAAAATGCAGTTCATAGAATTTTAACGAAAAAGACTTTGTCTGTGGAGCAGAAAGCAAACAGGGTCAAAAGTTGTTACGATTTACTTGAAAGAATCGAAATGGAGCACAATATTTTCAATAAAGTTGTAACAGGCGGGTATGTTGTTACCTGTGTTAATATATAGTAGTGAAAATATGGTCTGGAATAAGAGGTATAGATTTAAAGTACAATATATTCAGATGGACAATCTTAGGGGCGTGTTAGATGTGAGAAGAATTAATAAAATGAGGAATGAGTGCATTAGGGAGTTGTGTGGCTTGAAGAAAGGAGTAAATGAGAGAATAAATGAAAGTATATTTAAATGGTTTGGTTCATGTGGAAAGGATGGATGACAGTCGTTGGTTAAGCGGATATATAGTGGTGAGTGTGATGGGAATCGACCGGCTGGGAGACCGAAGAAAAGTGGATTGAGTCAGTAAAGGAATGCCTGGAGGAGAGGAATATGAGTTTGGCAGAGGCGAGAAGAAATGTTCATAATAGGAGTGAATGGCGGGGTTTTGTGAGGGGGTATGGTTGTGACCCACCTGGGCCAAGGGATGAACCCTACATTGATGAGATGCCATAGTGAGGGTCCGTCGCAGTCTCGTGAACCCCTAGTGTGGATTTTTCTGACTGCGAAGAGTTCTCACTTAATTAAGGGTATAAAGGGGGCGATAAGGTTGGGCTTTCTTTTCGACTTGCGTCATATTTTTCTACTACTTTTCTGTTTCCAGTGCATGTGACACACCTTGGTGAGAAAGGTGAGATATATATATATATATATATATATATATAAAAACTAAATAAAATATATATATATATATATATATATATATATATATATATATATATATATATATATATATATATATATATATATATATATATATATATTAATTATGGAAATGTGAGAAAGATAAAAGGTTAGACGTTCGAAAGCTGTCCTTGAAGCGGCTCATAATTGAAGTTAGGTCAGACGTGTTTCAAATTGAAATTAATAATGAAGGATGAATTCGTAAACGTAATAGAGGATAGGTGGCAACGTAACAGTGAGAAGGTCTTTGATAAAAAGTTGAAAAAGAGTCTTGGATAGGTCAAAACCCTTAAGGAACACCATTAATAATAGGCTTAAAAGATGAACGGTGGCATGTCTACAATAGATACTAAAGAACGACTGGAAAGGATATCAGAGAGGTCACAGAGAAGGTTATAGCTATCAAAAGAGGATAGTTTGAAAATAAATTTTTGTTGTTGGAGTCACTATTGGAAGGTTTTCAATATGTCAATCGTCAGAGGAAAACATTCACGGAAATGCTGAAGAGTAAAGAACCAGGAACCAGAGAGAGGGAAAGATCACTAGTAGAGAACCAGAACCAGAGAGAGGGAAAGATCACTAGTAGAGATCCAGAAACAAGAGAGAGGGAAAGATCACTAGTAGAGCTTTCCTTCCTAAAACTATGCTGGCGATTAGAAATAGAATTTGAAGAATAAAGACGTTTCCGAACCATCTTATTAAAAATAGATTAAAAACTTTGGAAATGACGAAGGTTAAGGCGAAGGGTTGAGAGGGTTCCTCTTTTACAGCACAGGTTGAAAAACCTCACGCTTCTAGTGGGAAGGAAAGATTAAAATATAAAGACAAAAACGAAACAATTTACCAAGGTTGGTTGAAAGCTTGAAATTACAAGTTAGTGTTTCGCTCAAAGAGAGCAGAAATAGCATTCTTAGAAGAAATATCCTTTTATCAATTCTTCTCACACCTTAAG
>JABUQX010146244.1:5000-7500 GCA_015478945.1 Trachelipus rathkii | reverse complement strand
TGCTATTAATCCAAAACCAATCACCATTGACATTATTTATTCTTACACACGCTTCAATTATCGTCATACATACTTTTGATTCCACTAAGAAACTCTACCACCAACACCATATATCACTAACACCTGCCATAACGTTCCTATTAACTCTATCATACGTCTGTTGCAAATCATCCAAAAAACCCAAATACAATTTATTCTTTCTTCTCCCCTCATTTTCCAATCATTTGTTTCAATGTAAAGATTTGATCCACGCATCCTCTACCACTTCAAAACGCACCTTGTTCTTCACAATCAGTCCTTCAGTCACTGACGCACTCTTCGACCAAAATACCAGCATATACCTTCCCTACAACACTCAGTAAACTTATTCTCCTGTAATTTCTACAGTTCCCTTTTCTCCCTTAATCCTTATATAAGGGTACTACTGCCTCCTCCAATCCCTTGAACTATACCCTCCAAAACTTTATTAAACATCGGCCATTCTCTGATTTGGATCAACTGCCTCCGTTCTTTTGATCATTTTCATCCTATTTCATTTATGCCTGCAGATTTACCTATCTCTTCAACTTTTCCACTCTACCCATTACCTCCTCCTTACTAATAACCTCATCCCCAAAATACCTATTCCTTCTTGCACCACCAAACCCACACACATTCACTATCACCTCTTCATTACTGTCAATATTATGCAGATTTTTGAAGTGTTCTTTATATAAAGCTAAGAGCAGCAAGTTGGTTAAGAGCAGAGAGAGCAGTATATATATGTACTAAAGGCCATTTATATCTATATATATATATATATATATATATATATATAGTATCTTTTTATATATATATATATATATATATATATATGTAAATATATATATATATATATATATATATATATATATATATATATATATATATATATATATATATATATATATATATATATATATATATATATATATATATATATATATATATATATATATATAGTGAAGGTAGGGAATAAACGAAAAATTGAAGCAAAGAAATTAAGATACTTTTAAGAAAAGTTTATTTAAATAAAAATGTAGATAAATATGTATTAAATATAAAATTCGTCTTTTCAATTAAAAAAAATTTGATTAAAATTATTAATTAATAATTAAATAACTAGTGTTTATCCTACGTCTGGCAGCGATTTTATTTTAAGTCGGGAGTAAACTTTTGATAATTTTCACTTCAGTTGTGATTTTAACTCTACAAGGAAGGGGTGTGTTTTTAATTCTTTTAAAAGAAAATGTTAATAGAAAATATAGAAAAATAGAAATATTAATAGAAAATATTAATATTAATAGGAATGTTAATAGAAATATTAATAGAAAAAAATAGAAATAATATATAGAAATATAGTATATATATATATATATATATATATATATATATATATATATATATATATATATATATATATATATATATATATATATATATATATATATATATATATGTATATATATTTGTTATATATATATATATATATATATATATATATATAATATATATATATATATATATATATATATAGAGAATATATAGTATATATATATATATATATATATATATATATATATTATATATATATATATATATATATATATATATATATCGAATATGAATTTATTATATTCGAGAAGACGAATACGAATATTATTTTTTTATCCGCTAATACGAATATTATGAAACTCATTCTTCTTATTCTATATTCAACATAAATATTAGATATCTTTAAGTTAACTATTTTATATTGCACCAACATTATTTCTTATAAGAGTTTGGCCGTAGAATTAACTACGTTTTCAGGATACTGAACGTGGACCCATTCTTACAGTGCATCCCACCAACCTCTTACCCCAACCACCGCCCTTTGGAAAGGAGTTTTTAAAACTTCAATATTCAAATCCTAAAATTAGTAAGTTATATTTGAGGAACAATAACTTTTCTGCTCGTTTTGCAGCGAGCCTATAACAATTTTCATAAAAAATGAGACCAGCACCGCTAAAAAGGCACTGAGGAGGACAAGCAAGATATAACCGTGCTAATATAGCCATTTTAGGATATTTATCCTCATGTGGAATTCTTTTTTCTTCTAGATACATCTGAATGTTTTTTGAAATTTCCTGTGATAAACATTCCTCTTCGTCATCACTACTAGAAGAAAGAATATTGCTCATGGCTTCTGATAAAGTTATGTTGGTGGAAGTTGAAGGCTTTTTTTCTTAGGTAAGGTTTCTTCAGTTTTAGATTTAGGTTGTGTCATCTTTGTACTTTGAATGTCTCAGCATTTTTGTCCAATCGACACTATTATTTTTTCTATCACAGTTTGATGAGTTAAAAGTTTTGTTTTATGTCTAGGGTTCACTATTGTAGCTGTGGCTTATAAATCCTTATTTTCCACAAGACCAAACATCTTTGTAATTTCTTCCAAGAGAGTTTCTTTTATTTTCATTACTCCCTGATCTTCATGTGATCA
>JABUQX010146243.1:10000-12500 GCA_015478945.1 Trachelipus rathkii | reverse complement strand
TATTATATTATTATTATATTATAATATTATTATTATTATTATTATTATTATTATTATTATTATTATTATTATTATTATTATTATTATTATTATTATTATTATTGTTATTATTATTATTATTATTATTATTATTATTATTACTTGTTATTATTAGGTATATAAATATTTATAATGATGAATGGGAAACCCAATTAATATTCCACAACAAAATCACCAATGAAAAAACAACAACAACCAGAGGGGGTCATTTATATGGTTTCAAATGGTCTCGAATGAAGTCCAATACCATATCGTTCCAAAGGTCGCGTTAGAGACATCGTATCTTCTTCAAACTTGGCATGCCTCCTTTATATGAGTCAACACCACTGCATGCAAAATTTCATACCGCTACGCTTAAAGGGGGCTGTGGGTCACAGCCCCTTAAAACCTAAAATCGACTTAGAAGGTTGAAATTTGTTAAGCGTAAAGAAGAGAATGAATGAAATAGAATAGCGATGATAAATTAAATGACGAAGTATATGAACCGGAGCTGGAGCTGGTGGTTGCGGAGCCTGTTTGGGAATTCTATCTCCATTCACATACTAAGACAAATGAGGTATCTACATCTATGTTTTCAATGGTGCAGAACTCATTTTCGAGGTTTGCAGAACCCTAAAATGAGTTTGATGCCGTAGACAGACGTGCACGTCCACTACTCTTCTCATGCTCTTCCAGGAACTGTCTGCTTTGGTTGTCCCATTATGGCAAGGTCGTGGGTTCGAATCCTAGTTCAGATCCTAGGTAGAAATTACCTAGAGAAGTTCCCCTCCTTGAATAGGGCTATGCCCGTGAGGTGTGAACTTTTTGAAAAAAAAAAATTTAAACGCTTTAACAAAAAGTAGTATATAAATATCCAAATCCCAGAGAGAGAGAGAGAGAGATATATATATATATATATATATATATATATATATATATATATATATATATATATATATATATATATATATATAAATATAAAAGAGAGAGAGAGAGAGAGAGATGGAGAAGAAGTAAGTAAGCAAAAGAGAAGGTTTGTGAGAAGAACAATAGAAAAGAAATAAGGACACCTAGTTAACAAACAAAACAGAGCTAATTATAACGAGAAAGAAGAACACAACAGCAAAAACATGAATTTTCTTGAAGCTTTAACTGTGCAGTTTCATATTCCACGTGTAGAAAATCAATTATTATTACATTACACCAGTTCGTAAAACAATTGTTGTATTTGAAACTTTAAAACAAATTTTGCTTCATTATTATTATTATTATTATTATTATTATTATTATTATTATTATTATTATTATTATTATTATTATTATTATTATTATTATTATTATTATTATTATTATTATTATTTATTATTATTATTATTATTATTATTATTATTATTATTATTATTATTTATTATTATTATTATTATTATTATTATTATTATTATTATTATTATTATTATTAATATTATTATTATTGTTTATTGTTATTATTATTATTATTATTATTATTATTATTATTATTATTATTATTATTATTATTATTATTATTATTATTATTATTATTATTATTATTATTATTATTATCACCTGATGTAACCATGCGTTATCTACAAACTTAACACATTCTTCCTTAATTAAATAAAGTAAGCAAATTATTCTTCAAATGAATTTAAATATCATTTATTACTATGCAGTAAAGTTTATATATATATATATATATATATATATATATATATATATATATATATATATATATATATATATATATATATATATATATATATATATATATATATATATATATATATAGAGAGAGAGAGAGAGAGAGAGAGAGAGAGAGAGAGAGAGAGAGTGAGAGAGAGAGAGAGGGTGAGAGAGAGAAAGAGAGAAAGAAAGAAAAGAGAGAGAGAGCTACTACTACTACTACTACTACTACTACTACTACTACTACTACTACTAAAGCCACCTACTACCACTACTACTACTACTACTACTACTACTACTACTACTGATGCTACTAATGCTGCTTCTTATCAATTCTTTTCACCCTAGAAGCTTCCCCATCTGAATACAATGAAGCCTAAATCTACTACAAACAAAATCAACACAACAACAGCAACAGCAGCAACGACATCATCAACAAAATGACAACAACGACACCTGTGGCAGCAACAACAACGCTATTCACCATCCACATGGACTATGCTATGAACATATTACACCAATGCAAATCGCCCACCTACTTCAAATCTGACTTTCAAATGAAAACATTATTATTATCGTTATATCAAAGCAAATCGCTCACTTACTTCAAATCTGACTTCTAAACCCGCCTTTCAAATGAAAACCTTATTATTATTATTATTATTATTATTATTATTATTATTATTATTATTATTATTATTATTATTATTATTATTATTATTATTATTATTATTATTATTATTATTATTATTATTATTATTATTATTATTATTATTAGTTA
>JABUQX010146243.1:5000-7500 GCA_015478945.1 Trachelipus rathkii | reverse complement strand
TATGTAAGGAGAGACATGAGCGATTGGAGAAAGACCAATCAATCAAGCATTTTTACACTCTGTTAGAAAAGGAAGAGTTTACAGAAGACTCCTGATGGGAGTCGAGAAGTCCCCTTGCCCTATGACATTTGGATGCAAAACTATCATAGACCCGCAGTGCACGGAGCCCTTTGAAACATTTGGGAAAGAAGTCGGAGTAGGCATACAACAGAAATAAATAAAGTTTGAAAGCATGAAATAAAAGGGGTTAATATCGAAGATGTTCAAGACAACAAAAAAAAGTTGTTAATTCCTAGGATAGTCTACGATGTTTGTATAGTGAGAGGATGTGGTTGAGTCTACGTTAAACGAGTAAGGTTAGATCCAATTCCTTGGTGCAATAGCAGGATTGATTGGATCTCATTTACACACGCACACCTATTCACACTCTCTTAAAATTAAACTGTAAACACCAAAAGAAACGTGTCGCACATGAAGGGGCGATATTTTTACATAAACATATACATTGCGGTGAGGAAGATTGCGAGTATACGGTGTTTCTTCAGGACGAAATAGATTTCGAGTTACTTGCTTCGATATGATATTGAAGAAAAAAACAATGATAAAAATAACACTTACCCTTTCAATTCTTACTCTAAATCAAACCTGCATAGAGAACTTAAGGAATAAGATGCTGTATTGAATGCCCTTGTCGGGGGGATGAACCTACTTCGGTGAAGTCGACACGCATGAAGAACGGAATCATTGTAATCTAATCACCTATATACGCTTTATGCAAAAATAAAATACGCACAAATTTATCATCGTTTGTGGGAAGTTATTTCGAATTATCCCAATCATAATAAGCAAATGGCAAATATTAACACTAAAGAAAGCATGGAGCTAAAAGGCAAAGAGATAGCTGATTTACAATTGCGCTAAGATTTAGCCGCTTATATATCCAAAAATATGAACAAAAGTTTTTCCATTTTCCTTTTCATAAGAAAAAAAAGGTAATGAATTTGGAACGAAGAAAATCGTGTTGGATTCAATGTTAAACTATTTACATGAAAAAGCGTTTCATATATTGTCTTCCTTTTACGAACATATAACGGAAAGAAATAATGGTAATTCAATTACATGATCACAATTTATATACAACAAAAATAACAGTTTTCCCTTGACGTTCAAGGGAATGAGAGAGCGACAACACTGGTCCAACAACAGAGATAGAGTTCGAAATTATCACGATTCTTTATCTCATGAAAAATCTTGTCACTGCCTTTTCGAAGAGGACTTGGCCCTGCTAAAGTTCAAAGCCCCTCCTTACGACATGCCCTAGCTCTCATTGGTTGAATCCTCTCCCCGGGGCAGGGTCCCCTCAACTTTTTCTGGCCAATTGACGCCTGTGATTTTGCTTACTATGACCAATTGAAAACCAGTTAGTTTTTACAAAACCATCCAGTCCCCTTTTCTGTCCAGGTTGCGACAGGTCCTGGAGCAGCCGGAACTTTCTCGTTAAAATTGACAACCCGATCTGTTTTTCGGTTCGACCCAAACCACAAGCTTCCTGCTTTCGGGTCTCTTGAAACTGACTCCATGTACTGTAAACTGATCTTCAAACAGACTTCCATACTTGCCTGTTTATTCCTGTTTACAGCTTCCTTCGACAGTCTGTTCTCGTGTCTGTAACATCTGTCGAACCGACAAAAAAGGGACAGCCTTTCCTTTCATGACCGTTAAAAAAGATCGAATTCGCCATTAACTTGACAAGCTCATTTACAAATAAGAGATTTTTAACCAAATTAGGCGAAAGTCCGTAAAAAATGTTTCTTAGAAACAATTTGTTAAACCCTTCACGACATCCGCTAATGTTTGTTAAAACGAAATGACAATTGGATTAATAGTTGTTTCCTTTGGTTTCAACGGACTTTTTCGTTGAGACAGATAAGAACGTTTCATAAACGAGATTCCTGTGTTTACTTACCTGGAAGCCTGAATCCCCATGTCCACAGAATGAGGGAATAATGTTATAGGGATTTAATCAACTACGAATGAACCCTGACATCACTCCTTAGCGAAGGAGGTGCTAGAGACATCGCAGCCTCTTCCAACTTTGTCTGATATTACTACTACTACTACTACTACTACTACTACTACTACTACTACTACTACTACTACTACTACTACTACTACTACAGCCACTACTACTGAAGATACTAAGGCTACTTTTTAAAAAAGCTTCACCATCAGTCTATAATGCACTCTAAATCTACTACAATACGAACTGATGTAATAATAATAAAATAATAATAATAATAATAATAATAATAAAAATTTAACACACACACACACACACACACACACACACACACAATAATAAAATAATAATAATAATAATAATAATAATAATAATAATAATAATAATAATAATAATAATAATAATAATAATAATAATAATAATAATAATAATAATAATAATAATAATAATAATAATAATAATAATAATACACACAATTAT
>JABUQX010146242.1:10000-13389 GCA_015478945.1 Trachelipus rathkii | reverse complement strand
TCAAAATACAAGGCATCGCAACTTTACTAAAAACCGATAAATCGTTTTTATTTTATCGTTATGCAATTTTTTTTAAGCAATGCTATTAAGAAGTTATTTGTTCTTTGAAACGGTGCTTTACAAGTCAAAATAGTTATTCCATGGTTCTTATGACAGAATTCTGTTTCTTCTGTTTTTCCATCAAAGAATAACATTGATAATGATACTCATCGATTTTTTCAGTCGGAGCATTGACCGCTCCATTTGTCATATTACGTTATATATTTATTTGCTAATAAAAATATATCTCTCTTATTAAATATTATTAATATTAATGTAAAAGCTTGAGCTCAGTATATATTTTTTCTGTCGCAAAATTTCTTCTTGCTAAAAGTGTTGACCTTTATGTACAAAATTTTTAATATCTTTTAATAATATTGTATGGAAAATAAAAATATAGGTTATATCTAGTACTTGACACACACTTCATAAGACATCACATCTACACACACACACACACACACACATACACACACACACACACATCGTAAATGTAAGAAGAAGTTCATATATAATGTTCATAGATTTATGTAGATGTAGATATTTATATAAACATGTTATACATATATTCGTTCTATATTGTTAAAATAACATAATACATTGCATATATATATATTATTATATAAATATATATATATATATATATATTATTATTTATATTATTATATTATTATATATATTATTATTATATATATTATATGTATATATTATTATATATATATTATATTATATATATATATATATATATATATATATATATATACATATTATTACTCTTTATTATTATTAATATTATAAAGAAAGAGCATATATTATTAAGGTTGTTGGTTATTGGTTATATTATTATAGTTATATACTATGTTGAGTTATACATATATATATATTAAAGTTATTATATATATATATGATATTATACATATTATTATATATTATTACATAATATATTATGTTGTTATATGTTATGTTATATTTATATATATATAAATATTTATATTATTAATTTTAGCAAAGATATATATATATATATATATATATAAGTTATATATATATATATATATATATATATATATATATATATATATATAGTTATATTTATTATATATATAGGTAAATATATATATATTATTATTATTATTATTATTATTATTATTTTTATTATTATTATATATATATATATATATATATATATATATATATATATATATATATATATATATATATATATATATATATATATATATTCTTCTCACCTTTACCCACTCCATCAGAGAGAGGTCACACTCTCCCCCAGGTCCCCCCCGACGCAACCGGGGCCCTCCAGATCCTCCAGAGATGTTATGCTCCACGTTGTTCTGTGTTGAGAATTTTTTAAACAGGAGAGAAAGAAGTGGGATGTATCCTCCGGAACCTGGTTACAGTTTTGACAGATGCTTGTGGTGGTTTGGTTAAGGTTGAATCTGTGTTTGTAGTATTGTAATTTAGGGTGATGGTCGCATCTTAGCTTTGCCAAGGATGACTGACTGGTTTTTGGTAGTGAGTTGAATTCTGGTGCTATTTCTGGTGGATGTTTGTTTAAAGTGTTGTTTGGTGGTCTGCGTCATAAGTGGTTTTCTGTTAGTGTCTTGTGGATTTGTTTTGGTGTATGTTGTGTTGTTTGGTGGTGGTAGAATGTTGTTTAGAATTTGTTTGCAAAATAGCGTTATGAAGAAGAAGGTTGTTTGAGTATGTGGTTGGTAGGGTTAGAGAGTGCAATGTGGCATGGGTGTTGGGGTGTTTTGGAAAAGAATTGTGTGCCTGTCATGTCCAGGTGTGTGTCTATGGGTAGAATTTTGGTTTCTTCATGCAGGTGTTGTTGCGGTGTTGTTGATGTGCATCCTGCTATGATTCTTAGAGCTTTGTTTTGTGTCGTTTGGAGTTTCTTTGTGTTATTTTTAGTCAGTAATGGATGCCAGATTGGAGAAGCGTAGTTTAGAGTAGGGCGAATATATTGTTTGTATATAGTGGTGAATGTTGGTTTATTGTTTGTTAAATCTGTGCCTGCGATGGTTCTTAAAATGTTTAGTTTTTAGTTGGCAGATGAAATTATGTTGTCCATGTGTTTTGTGAAAGTGAGATGCTTGTCAAGTGTTACTCCGAGGATTTTGGGAGTTTTGTTAAAGGGTATAGCAATGTTGTGACCTAGTGGGTGTGTGGCACCAAGTTGGCGGTCGGTGGTAATTAATGTAATTGAAGATTTGTTTGGTGAGGCGGACATTCTGTTTTCTGCATGTTTGAAGTTGGTTGGTGTATTGTTGTGTCAGGTTTGTGGCCGTGTTTAGGTTCTGGTGTGTAATGGCTATGCCGCGATGATGATATCTGTGTAGGTTGTTATGATTGTGTTATCTGTTTGTGGTTATGAAAGATCGGCCGTAAATATGTTGAATAGCGTGGAGGATAGTATTGCTCCTTGGGGTGCTTCGTTGTTGATGTTTACTGTTCTGGATTTTGTAATGTTGGTTTGTATTTGTGCTGTTCATCCTGTTAGAAAGTTGGAAATCCATTTCTTTAGGTTAGTTGGGATGATAGATTTGTTATTTTGTGAATCAAGCTGTGTTTGGGTGTTGTATCGAATGCTTTGTTGATGTTGATTGCTATTATTTTTGCTTTTATATATATATATATATATATATATATATATATATATATATATATATATATATATATATATATATATATATATATATTATATATATATATATATATATATATAAATATATATATATATATATATATATATATATATATATATATATATATATAGAGAGCATAGTGTTACATATATATATATATATATATATATATAGATATAGGTGTATGTATATATATATATATATATATATATATATATATATATATAGTTATATATATATATATATATATATATATATAAATAACATATACATGGAGTATAAGGGGAGAGGGAGGCACTTGCCCCTCCTTAATCTTTTGGCGAAATAAAAAAATAGACCTGATATGTTTGCTGGGTGGGACTATATTTTTAAGGGTTTATTAGTAGAAAAACTGAAAGATGCCACATCAATCGATGATAATGAAGTAGTTATTACTAATTACTAACGTATTATAAAAATACATTTTTCTTTTGAGGTTTTAATGTGTTTTCGTTCTCATATTGGCTTGAAGTCAACTAGCTGTATGCCATACATCTAGCTTCTTCTGACAGTATTCTCCGGCTAGAGCTCAGTATGTCGATAACATGTCTGGCGGCCGCCAAACTGCTAACCAATCAAGAAAGAAAAATCTGTTGATATTCAGCTGCAGACAGCACACCAAAAACAATTGGAGAAATTAAA
>JABUQX010146242.1:0-5000 GCA_015478945.1 Trachelipus rathkii | reverse complement strand
ATATATATATATATAAAGCCCTAGCCCCATTTCAAAAATTTTATATATATATAGAAGAGTAAAGATATAGTAGTTATATATATATATATATAAGGTATATAGTTATAGCATAATATGTGAAAGAGCATATATATATATATATATATATAGAAATCATAGGGGAATAAGTTTTTATTGAGTGTTGTAGGAAGGTATATGCTGGTATTTTGTCGAAAGAGTGCGTCGAGTGACCAAAGGACTGATTGGTGAAGAAAAAGGTGTGTTTAGGAGTGGTAGAGGATGTGGATCAAATCTTATTAAACAAATGATTGAGAAAAATGAGGGAGAAGAAGAATGTAAATTATATTTAGGTTTTATGGATTTGCAACAGGCGTATGATAGAGTTAGTTAATAGGGAAGCTTTAGGGCAGGTATTAGTGATATATGGTGTTGGTGGTAGGCTTCTGAATGAATCAAAAGTATGTATGACGATAGTGAAGCGTGTGTAAGAATAAATGGTGTCAATGGTGATTGGTTTAGGATTAATAGCGGAGGAGACAGGGTTGTGTTATTCCTTGGTTATTCACTGTATATGGATGTGGGGTTAAGTGAAAGAATTGAGGTGGGGATGGCAGGAAATGGTGTTAGAATGATGGAGAATGGAGATGAGTGAGGGTGCCCTACCTATTATATGCGGATGATTTGTTTTGTGTGGCGAATCTGAAGAGAGTTTGAGAGGATTGGTAGAGAGATTTGGCAGTGTGTAAAAGGGAGGGGTTTGAAAGTAAACGTGGATAATGAGGTTTTGGTTGTGAGTGAGGACAGTCCTCAAAGTGTGTGGAAGTTATGTTAGATGGTGAGCAGCTGGAGCAAGTGTCTGAGTTTAAATATTTAGATATGTGTTGGATGAGAAGGGAATGGATGATGCAGAGTGTAGTAGGAAAGCTGTGAATGGCAGGAAGGTGTTTGTGCAATTAAATCGTTGGTGAATGTAAAGGGACCAAGTCTGGAGGAGCTAGAGTCTTACATGAGGGTATGTTGTTACCTGCGTTATTGGCATGGTAGTGAGACTATGGTCTGAATAAGAAGTATAGATTCAAAGTTCAATGTGTTCAGATGGACAATCTTAGAGCATGCTAGGTGTGAGAAGAATTAATAAAAATGAGGAATGAACGTATTAGAGAGATGTGTGGTGTGGGAGAAAGGGGTAAAATGAGAGAATAAATGAAAGTATGTTGAGATGGTTTGGTCATGTGGAAAGGATGAATGATGGTCGGTTGGTTAAGCGAATGTATAGTGGCGGGGTTTAGAACCGACCGGCTGGGAGACCAAAAGAAAAAGTGGTTTGAGTCGGTGAACGAATGTCTGAAGGGAGAGAAATGTGAGTTTGTAGAGGCGAGAAGAAAGGTGTATAAAAGGGAATGGCGTGGTTTGTGAAAGGGCATCATGGTTTTGTGGGTCTAGCCCAGGGGATGAAGTGACATTGACGATATAGCAAATTTAAGGTCCATGACTATCCCATGAAGCTTTAGGGTGGATTTTCTGGCTGCGATGAGTCTCACTAATTAACGGTACTGAGGGGGCGGTAAGGCTGGGCTTTCTTCGACTTATGTCATGCTCTTCTACTGCTTTTCTTTTTCCGATGCTCGTCACGCACCTTACTCCCATTCTATGGGAAAATAAAGGAAGACAAAGAAAGAAAGAAAGAATAAATAAATATGTTAAATATATATATATATATATATATATATATATATATATATATATATATATATATATATATATTAGAGTAGTTATATATATATATATATATATGTTATATAATTAATAACCCCTTCACCCATCCCATCTTCCCGTGATCAATTGATTTATTGCTTCATGTCATATGTTTAGCAGTATTTACTCTATTACAAACTCATATGTTGTATAAACATAACATAAAAATAAGTTCCTTGTCGAAAATATAACATAAAAATAAGTTCCTTGTAGAAAATATCATAATAAAGCAGAATATATAATAAAAAATTTGCGTTTCAGTATTAAATGTCTGTTTTATTGCATCAAAAACATGATATTATCTATATACACACACACCACTCCTCAATATACACACCTTATCGTACCACAACCTATGATTATTTACAAAAACATTTTCAGTTTATGTTAAAAACAAATTTAACTTTAGCAAAGTTCTGTATTCATTCAAATATAGTACATAGTTTTGATCATTTCCTTCAAATATATCTTGTACACCCTAACAAACTATTCTACCTAACAATACTAGGGTTAACCGAATTTAATAACTTAACTGTTACCCAAAAGTCATTTCCTTCATGTATCCTACTAAGGATACTAAAATTAAGTTTCAAGAGTTCCTTATTTATTTAATAAAGTTCCTACAAGCATTCCTCTTTTCCCTACGAGAAGTCTATATATATATATATATATATATATATATATATATATATATATATATATATATATATATATATATATATATATATATATATATATATAT
The DNA here is from genome assembly GCA_015478945.1 of Trachelipus rathkii. Taxonomy (NCBI): domain Eukaryota; kingdom Metazoa; phylum Arthropoda; class Malacostraca; order Isopoda; family Trachelipodidae; genus Trachelipus; species Trachelipus rathkii. The sequence continues at coordinate 2,503 of JABUQX010146242.1, read as the reverse complement.
ATATATATATATATATATATTAGAATAAATTAACTTCACTAAGGAAAATCCTTATGAAGTAAATCTGAGACGATAATTTTTCCATTTTTAATGAAATTAAAAACATTTCTAAAAACTCTTTAGAGGAAAGGAAAAATTGTCCTGAAAATTTGTTTTGACATTTCTTGAGTGTTGAATTCAGACAATAGAATTGTCAAAATCATTTCCTGTTTTAGAATGTAGAAGGAGAAAAATGAATGCTAAATGATAAATGCATTTATTCATGTTTTTTTTTTTGGGGGAGGGGAATATATATATATATATATATATATATATATATATATATATATATATATATATATATATATAAATATATATATATATATATATATATATATATATATATATATATATATATATATATATATATATATAAATCAAATATTTCAAGTGTACGCTCTCAGATTTATAGTACGAGATGCTTACCAAAATATACACACAGAAAAATCATCGATTCAAAATTGATTAACGCAAAAGTGTAAATAATAATTAACATCAGAATAGTTGTAAGATTTGCTACAAACGTAGTAAATGATAAAGGTAGTCGACTAGCAGAATAAATGTGGAAAAGGAATGAACCTATTCATAATAATCTCATTCTACAAGATTGCAGCAAACATTAAAGAAGAACCTGGAAGTGACTTAATTGCTAAAAATTTAAATTTTGACAAATAATGGAGCAGCTTCCAATCTTTATATATATATATATATATATATATATATATATATATATATATATATATATATATATATATATATATATATATATATATATATATATATATATATATATATATATATCAGGGACAAATTCTTATTGCTTGCTTAGCATGCGGCTCATGCTTAAGGGAAAATAATAAAAGAAAATTTTGATCGTCAGTATACCGTGATTTGAAAATAAAGATGTCAATAATTATTCTTCTTCTAACGCTTTTATTAGCAATATATTCAAATTTCATTTTATTTGTATTCTCGAGCAGCCTATGTGAATAAAAATTTCTCTAGTCATTACGATGCTTGCGGTAACTCGACCGCCTGCCTTTGTGAGAGGTTTAGCATGGTAAACAGGTCCGCGGTCGTAAAATTACTCGCGTCATATCGAAAACATTATGAAAGCTTTCGTAAACTTAGCAGCAACAAATACTTTGAACGGGAGCGATAAGCACTTTTCGGAGTCTTTCACTTAATATTCGCTCATTTAATCGTTATTCTCAATTTAAAAAAGAATGAAAAAGAATTATGATTATTTTCGGTTATTTTGTTCAGGGTTGATACTTTAGCTATTTCAGGGCAGCACCCATTTTAGATTCTACCTAAAATTCTTAATTTTCAGCCAATTTTGATCGGAAAAACAGCAAACTGTAGCTTTTTCTGACCTCTAAAACGTCGTTTTCGGGTGTTTTTCTGTGTCTGTAGTAATTTTTTCAGAATTTTCATTTTTTCAAAATCTGTTTTTGACATTTTTCACCTCAACTTCTACAATTTTTTTTGAAATAATATCAAACTTGAAATATCAACAAATGGGTCCATTACCTACAAAAGTCACGTAGTTTTTTGATTTTTTGAAATTTGTGCTCAGCAATATCGAAATTCAAAACCTACTTTTTTTTTGTTTTTAAAATGAAAAATTTCAATATTTTTTTCTGCTCATGCGATCTGGATGAAATTTTTGAAGCATATGTAGTCGTTGGAGATACAAATTTTTTTAGATAATTTTTTCGTATATGCAGTAGTTTTGGATTTGTCCTTGGGATAATTTTAAAAAAAAAAATCTTGCAAATTTTAAAAAAATTTTCTTTTGAATATGCAAAAAGATTATCTAAGTAAAAAAGATATGTCTCGCCCGACTTTACAAGCCCTGAAAATCTAATGTTGATCGGATAATTAGGAAAAAAAAAAATATCAATATTTCACTTTTTCAAAAAAACATTTTTTTGAAAAAGTAATCAAATCCTTACATTGAAACAAATGACTGAGAAAATGAGAGAGAAGAAGAATAAATTGTATTTAGGTTTTATGGATTTTCAACAGGTGTATGATAGGATTAATAGGGAAGCTTTATGGCAGATGTTAGTGATATATGGTGTTGGTGGTAGGCTTCTGAATGAAATCAAAAGTATGTATGACGATAGTGAAGCGTGGGTAAGAATAAATGGAGTCGAAAGTGATTTGTTTAGTATTAATAGCGGGGTGAGGCAGGGATGTGTCATGTCTCCTTGGTTATTCAATTTGCATATGTATGGGGTTATGAAAGGATTATATATATATATATATATATATATATATATATATATATATATATATATATATATATATATATATATATATATATATATATATATATATATATATATATATATATATATATATATATATACATATATATATATATATATATATATATATATATATATATATATATATATATATATATATATATATATATATATATATATATATATAT
>JABUQX010146241.1:0-14970 GCA_015478945.1 Trachelipus rathkii | reverse complement strand
TATATATATATATATATATATTAATTAAAGGAAATTCTCATTTTTTGAAGGAGGGGCAGGAGTTTTTTCTTCTTTTACTAAAACATAAATTTTCATAAAATCTTTAATTTTGGCTAGAATATTTGAGTGCTTTCTGCACTAAGATACTCTGATTTATCGTAGTAAAAAAAAAATTTGACAGTCTCTGAAACTGCCAAAATTTTTGAAGAAAAAGTATCAAGCATCAAAATTGACACAAATCTTTACATTGAACAAAAAACATTCAATTATAAAGGTCATTCGATGTGTATATAGGTGCAAGATTTGTACCTGTATTTGAAGGTTGAAAAACTTAGTATTTTAGTGATTTTTTTAGAGCTCATGTTTCAAAAATGAAATGTGGAGACAAAACACGATAAACATTTATTTCTTTTTTAAACAGTAAAAACATTTATTCTTATAGTAGTATATATATATAAATATCATATATATATATATATATATATATATATATATATATATATATATATATATATATATATATATATATATATATATATATATATATATATATATTAAAACATACCAACGCTCTCGCGTCGATATCTCAAAATATGCAGGAATAGTAATAATAATTGTTAATTTTCTTTTATTATGATTGCAGATATTCAAATTATTTTAATGAAAATAAATAATTTAGGCTTTGACCTAGCAGATAAGTGTACGATAACTTTACGTCGTCAAATTTTATCGAATATAAATTGATTCGGTGAGTCAGTTGTAATTGTAAGAATGTTGTTGGATGACTTGTTTAATTTATGTTCAAATAAATATGAGTTAATAGGGTTTTTGCAGCATTTTAATTTAATTCTAAGTGAAAAAAATGCGTCAAATGTAAAGCTAAGTGTAAATTATATGAAAAAAGAATAACATATGTTTATAGATGTAATAGAAAGAATTGTAGAAAAGAATATTGTGCAATACCAAGAAATTCGTTTTTAAGCAAAGTGCATCTTAAATATAGTACGGTATTAAAAGTAATATATTTTTTTGTTAACGATGCGCGAGCTTCATTAGTATTATCATGGAAAGCAGTTACAGATTGGTACAGTTTTTGTCGAGAAATTTGTGAAATTGAAATATTAAATAGGAGAAATAAAATTGGTGGTTTAAATAAAGTTGTTGAAGTTGATGAATCTGTGTTTGGGAAACGAAAATTTAATAAAGGTCGACTAGTTAAAAGTAGTGGGTAATTGGTGGAATTGAAAGAGGGATAGTTAAATGCTTTTTCGTTCCTGTAAATTGGAATAGTGAGACAATTGGGTAAAAAAGAATTTTGTGAAGAATGTAGACAACCCGGTACCACCGTAATAACAGACGAGTGGAAGAGATAACTGTAATTTATTTGAATTAGATTTAACTCATCTTACAATGAATCATTCGCTAAATTTCGTGAACTACTCAGAGGGGCTTTTTGTACGAACACTATAGAAGTTAAGTGTCGAAGGTATGTAATCATAACTTATAAAAACCTTAAATAAATTTTATAAAGCTAACGTAACCTTAAACCTAACGTAACCTAAATCCAACCTTTAACTTAAATCCTAACCAAACCTAACGTAACCCTAACCTAACCTAACCTTAACCTAATGTTTTTGCCTGCCATTTCAGTTAAATCCAAAATTCTCGCGGATTAAGGGAGAAGTTTTATGAGTTCACTGCCCAATAGATTGCTTTGGAAAAATATATATTTTTTTTAATTTCATGAAACAGATTGAAAAACAAAATCAAATGTATTAAAGGTAAGTTTTTCCCCATACAAATTTCATACGCTGATTCCAAATATGTTATTAGTTTTCTGGTACGAGTCGTAGTTTTCGAGATATCTTGTTATGCTTTGGTAGTTTGGCATATAGTATATATATATATATATATATATATATATATATATATATATATATATATATATATATATATATATATATATATATATATATATATATATACATTTAATATATTATATTTATTTTTTATTAGTCTATACTATGTCATGTGTTCAAATTGTTTAAATGCAAATTTCCTCTCTATATATATATATATATATATATATATATATATATATATATATATATATATATATATATATATATATATATATATATATATATATATATATATATATATATATATATATATATATATATATATATATAATCACTTAATTTATTTATTTTCATATATTTTTTTTTTTTTTTTTTTTTTTAGTTTAGTTAGGTTAGGTTAGGTTAGGTTAGGTTAGGTTAGTTAGGTTAGGTTAGGTTAGGTTAGGTTAGTTACGTAAGTTAACCTAACCTAACCTAAAACAAAAATTAAAGAAAAATACCTGAAACTGAAATTAATTGAGTGATTATATATATATATATATATATATATATATATATATATATATATATATATATAAACATAGATAAAGTAAAAAATATATATATATATATATATATATATATATATATATATATATATATATATATATATATATATATATATATATATATATATATATATAGAGAGAGAGAGAGAGAGAGAGAAATCAAAGAATAAAAGAAATGAAATTTAAATTAATTGAGTGATTATATGGCAGTATAGCAGTATATATATATATATATATATATATATATATATATATATATATATATATATATATATATATATATATATATAGAATAGGTTATAGATGGTTTTTAATATAGTTTTAGTTCCAAGCGACGCTAATGAAAGACAAGAAATTTATGTATATATATATATATATATATATATATATATATATATTGAACTATACATAGTTATATATATATATATTTATGCATATATATATATTATATCTATATATATATATATATATAAATAAATATAAGAAAATATATATATATATATATATATATATATATATATATATATATATATATATATATATATATATATATATATATATAGAATAGAGAGAGAGTCCGGACTACACGATTCGACCCAAGCGACTCTGACGCAAGACAAGACAAGAAATTTATGCGAGTATATATATATATATATATATAGCAGCATAGTATATATATATATATATATATATATATATATATATATATATTTATATAGATTTATATGCGTGCATCTATATATATATATATATATATATATATATATATATATATATATATATAGAAAGTAGAGAGCCAGCCTCCAGATTAACCCGTTATATGTATCTTAAAAAATATTAATGCTACACTAAAAAGGAATACATTTTTGGAATCCTTGTAAAATTTTACTTAGGAAAATTATTAAGTAAGTATGTGATAAAAGAATAAATTAATATATATATATATATATATATATATATATATATATATATATATGTATAGAGTAATAATATAGTGTATATATATATATATATATATATATATATATATATATATATATATATATATATATATATTTTTAAACATTGGGGGGGGCGCGCGCGAAGGTGCAGAGAGAGGGGGAGTCATTCGTAGGGGTGGAGAATCCCTGCGACGCCCAAATACCAAAGAGCGGGGGTTCCGTAGACCCTCCCCGGAGGGGATAGTCCTACCCTGTCGTTCCCTGGAAGGCCGAGAGACCCCGGACTCCTCATCTTTTGGTGGTCAACCCTTAGGGTATTCTTTAGTTTTAAACACCACCCATCAATTAAAGGGCAACGTAAGGTTACGTTAATTAGTTGTACCAATCTGAAACTGTGCTATTACCTAAGCCCAACATCCTTTTACTTTGCGTAGAACTCATATCATGCACGAAACAAAATATAAATTGCATTACTAATTTAACACCTACACGCGCATTTGATAGAAAGGAATTTTTCGCTACGGCAGAATATTGTTTCCTGCATTTGTAATTATTGCATCGGAAATGATAACTTCCTTTACTTTTCAAAATTACACATTTTCTTTTACATTTCCAACACTTTTTTTCACTTAATATTAATCCACAAAATTGTAAATACCCAAGCAACTCATGTTCGTTGCTTAAGAGTGAAACTAAATTGGACAATAACATCTTCACTCAAACCTTCTTACACTTACACTGAAGCCATAAATAAAAATGCGCTAATATTTGTATTTCAAGTTATCGTACAATTCCAATTTCATTAATTTAAAATTTTATTAACTTTTTTTTTTAAACCGCTTTTTTTGTATTTTTTAAAAGTGTTTCCTAAGTAAAATTTTACGCAGAATCTAAAAATGTATTCCCTAGTACCCTTTATAGCCTTTTTAAGACAACACACGACGGTTAATCGGAAGTTTCGACCATATATAAGTTACATATATATATGTTATATTGACTATTAAAGAATTGGAAAGCAGGCAGTATTCATCGTTGAATTCTTTATAATTTCCTCTGTGATAAAGTTCACATACCAACAGCGATATTATTTTTACCCAGGTATGAGAGTGAAACCATCATTTTAAAATAGTTTTTTATTAGTTATGCATATATATATATATATATATATATATATATATATATATATATATATATATATATATAAAGTATATATATTATATATATATATATATATATATATATATATATATATATATAGAATATTTATATATATATATATATATATATATGTGTTATGTTAGATATATATATATATATAAATATATATATATAATATATATATATATATATATATATATATATATATATTTTTATATATATATAAGAAGAATATATAAATATATATATATATATATATATATATATATATATATATATATATATATATATATATATATATATATATATATATATATTGTGGTTATTGCAATATTGAAATGTTATTTAAAATCTTAGCAACGAGGAAGGGCAGGGTGAAACTATGATATCGCCTTGACGGGAGCTCGTTCGCTTAAAAGTTGCTATTGAATCAACATTTTTGGGCTCTGAGGATGGCTCAACGTTAAAGCGCGTCGAGTACGTTATTCTCCGTTGCAAACATGAGGTGTGTTCTTTATCTCCTTCCCGTTAGTGTTCTTTCTTAATATATATATATATATAAAAACATATATATATATATATAAATATATATATATATATATATATATATATATATATATATATATATATATATATATATATATATATATATATATATGTATATATATATATATATATATATATAAAGTATATATATATATATATATATATATATAAGAAAGATATATAGCAAAGAGTATATATGTATATATATATATATAGTAGAAGAGAAAGAGATATTATATAGTATATATATATATATATATATATATATATATATGTATATATATATATATATATATATATATATATATATATATATATATATATATTGGTGAAATGTAAGGAGTTAAATTTGTATGTGAGCGTAAATCGATATAAACAAAACTCTTTATTAGAATTAAACCTCCATTCAAGACCTCTGGCTTTGCTACTCTCTCTCTCTCCTCTCCTCTATATATATAAGCATATGTTATATAGTGTTATATATATAGCAGTTATATATATATATATATATATATATATATATATAGCATATATATATATATATTTCCAGATATATATATGGCAGTATATATATATATATATATATATATATATATATATATATATATATATATATATAGTATATATATATATATATATATTATAATATATATATATATATATATGTATATGTATATATATATATATAGTCACTTTATCCTACTTTAAAAGGAAGTTACATAAAGTGGCGTGATAATCGAAGATCGCAGAACTCTGCTCGCCCTGCAGTGTTACGTGTAGCTAAAACTCCAATAGAAAGATCCCGAGAGTTTCCACAAGTTGCTTTTTATGTTAATTTTTATGTTAATTTTTTTATAATTTTCTTTTATTCTTTTTTAAGGGGCTCGAGCCGACGGACAGAGGACGAACTCCCTGCCGCCCTGAGGCTAGAGACCCTGACACTTTCTTTCTTTGCGATTTAATCTTGGGTATTCCTTTCGTTAAAAAAAAAAAAAAAATTATTGGCAACCTTAATGCACTATTGCCTTGAAATAATCGGAAAAAAATCGATTACATCGTTCGTTCGATACATATCGGTTAACTACCTTTTAAAGGATAAGTTTCTATATATATATATATATATATATATAGGTGCAAATACGTCTTAGCCTCCATAGTCTATATATATATATATATATATATATATAGGCACTTGTCCTTTAAAAGGAAGTTACATAAAAAGACATGATATCGAAAATCGCAGAAAGCTACTCGTGCAGCCCTGCAGTGTCACGTGTCAGCTAAAACTCCAATAGAAAGAGCGCGAGAGTTACCACAAGTTGCTGTTTTTATCATGTTAATTTTTCTATGTTAATTTTTAAAATTTTTTTTTTATTTTTTTAAGGGGCTCGAGCCGACGGAGGGACAGATGGGGGACGAAATTTCCCGTCGTCCCCCGCTGAGGCCGAGAGACCCTGACTCTTTCCATCTTTGCGATTTAATCTTGGGTATTCCTTTAGTTAAAAAAACTGTTATTGGCAACTTTGACGCACTATTACTGAAATAATCGATAAAAATCGATTACATCTTTCTATCTTCGATAGATGAGTTAACTTTAAAAGACAACAAGTTCCTAAATAAATATATATATATATAGGTATATATATATATATATATATATATATAGTAGTTTATATATATATATATATATATATATATATATATATATATATATATATATATATATATATATATATATATATATATATATATATATATATATATATATATATATAATACAGTATATATATATATATATATATATATATATATATATATATATATATATATATATATATATATATATATATATATATATTTTTTATATATATAATATATATAATAACTATATATATATATATATATATATATATATATATATATATATATATATATATATATATATATATAGGCACTTGTCCTTTAAAAGGAAGTTACATAAAAAGACATGATATCGAAAATCGCAGAACTCTGCTCGTGCAGCTCTGCAGTGTCACGTGTTAGCTAAAACTCCAATAGAAAGATCGCGAGAGTTACCACAAGTTGCTTTTTTTTATCATGTTAATTTTTATATGTTAATTTTTTTTAATTTTTTTTTTATATTTTTTTAAGGGGCTCGAGCCGACGGAGGGACAGAGATGGGGACGAAATTTCCGTCGTCCCCTTCGCTGATGCCGAGAGACCCTGACTCTTTCCATTCTGCGCATTTAGGGTTGGGTATTCCTTTAGTTAAAAAAACTGTTATTGGCAACTTTGACGCACTATTGCCTTGAAATAATCGAAAAAAATCGATTACATCGTTCGTTCGATATATATCGGTTAACTTCCTTTTAAACAAGTTCCTAAATTTTTATATATATATATATATATATATATGTATATATATATATATATATATATTATGTTGGTTATGCTGAGCAGCAAAGAGAGTTACATATATATATTATGTTATATTATTATTATATATATTATATATATATATATATATATATTTATATATATATATATATATATATATATATATGTTTTGTGAAAATAAAAATATATATATAGTGTATATGTTCGTTTTTATATATATATAATATATATTTATATATTATATATATATATATATATATATATATATATATATATATATATATATATATATATATATATATATATAGTATATTATATATATATATTAAAGTATATATATACATATATATATAGCATATATATATATATATATATATATATATATATATATATTTCCTCAGAATTCTGTGGTGAATGAATGAAAGAAGGTATTTTCATGTTTTAGGATCGTAATTATCTTCTCGCAAGTGGAGGGGAGTTTAAATATTGGTCCGCCTTCCTGAACCTGAACGCAGGCTGCGGAGCCGGCAAATTTTTTTCTGGCTCCCGAAGTGGCTCCGGCTCCGGCTCAAGCATTTTAAAATTACCCGGCTCCGGCTCCAGCATTTTAAAATTACGCGGCTCCGACTCCGGCATTTTAAAATTGTTCGGCTCCGACTCCGGCTCCGGCTCCGGCTCCGACCCCGTGTTATAATTTCTTCTCCATTTACAGTCATGAAATCATTAATTCTGATACAAAATTTTGAGGGTATGATGAAATTAAATGTTTGTTAAGGACATCTTTATTAACTTAGAATTTAAAACTTAGAAAATATTTCATAGAAAATAAGAATTTTAAGAAATACAGAAAAGGAATCAGTCACTTTCTTCCTAAATTTTAATATAATTCCTCTTTGAACGATGAACTGCCTGTACAGTTACGTAATATAATTTTATTATTTTCCTAAAAGAATAAAAATAATATTTTAGATCTCATCCCCTAAAGTTTAAAAATTCTCGTTGAATCCATGAGCCTGAACATATAACACAATCTTATCCGCCGTTTTTTCCAGATCTTTATATATGAATATATATATATATATATATATATATATATAAAGATATAGCATAGCAGTTATATGCTATTATTATTAACGCAGTTAGTAGTTAGTTATATATATATATATAAAAATACACATATTATATAGATAGGTTATACATATATATATATATATATATATATATATATATATATATATATAAATAAAAATATATATATATATATATATATATATATATATATATATATATATATATATATATATATATATATATATATATATATATATATATATATATATATATATCGTATTTATATATATATATATATATATATATATATATGCTATATTATATATATATATATATATATATATATATATATATATATATATATATATATAGCAGCAGTAGTATATATATATATATATATGCTATATATATATAGTTATAGTTATAGTTATATAGCAGCAGCACAGTATATATATATATATATATATATAAGTATAGTATATATATATATATATATATATAGTATATATATATATAGTAGGTATATATATATAATTCACTTTCTTCTTTCCTAACTTTTAAAATAATTTCTCTTTGAACAGCCCGACCATATGTAATATAAATTTATTCAAAACAATTGTTCTTAAAATTAAAACCATGAATAAAATCCTCTTTTAACGATGTCCTTAGATCCGTTTTTATTATTTTTAAAGCAGAAAATAAGCTCTCAAAATTCACTTCTGAACAGGGAGGCAAGCTGTAATTGTTGAAGCAAAACCTAACATAGTTATTTAAAAACAGTAGTTTGCATCTTTAACTGAACTTTGATTTTCGGTCGATTTTCATTATTCCATCTAATGACTTTAAATCTTATTTTTCTTAGAAGATATTTAGGTTGAATGTCTTTACTAGTAGATTGTCTTTAGTTTTTTCAATCGCTTTTCTGCATACCTAATTTCCCCATTATCTGGTAAATGTGACTTCTTCATCTGTCTGACAAAATTCCTACAAGTGGAGGATTCCTGAAACTGCTAAACTATCTGACTCCGTCCCAGATTTCTGTTCGATAGTTAGCATTCATTTTAAGTCCTAGTTCGCAAAGAACACTCCTAGCTTAAATATCAGATTTTCAGTTCTGGGAAAGATTCTAAACAAAGATTGTCGACAAAATATTTTTTATTTTCAGTTAACATTCTTTCCCTTCTTTTCATGGAATTTATTTGTGATTTGCTAAAATCCGTTCTCTATAAAAATTTTCCTGCAGTCAAGTCTTCTGATTGAATATTTTTTGTTGTAAGGTATGGGTGTTTTAATAATTCTTCGAGTGTTTCGATTTGTTCCCACTGACTGTCGGAGAGAGAAAGTTCAGAAGTACCGGCAGCCATCATACTACTACTATAATCTTTTAGTTGCAGAAGCCTTTAGACTTTAGAGCATAAGACATGTACTTCCCCATCTTGTCTCTTGACCTAAGATTGCCACTTTTGCAGCTTGATTCTTTAGAACTTCCATTAATTTTGGGGTACGTGCTGCTTTTGCTATTTATCTCGCCATGCTTATAAGATTTGCTCTATGAGTATTGTGGAGACCATCACGAACTGCTAACTGTAAAGTATGAACTCCACATTTCATGTGTGCAATGTTAACGTTATCGGAACAGTCTTTTTCGTTTTGACATTCAATAAAATCAGTATCACATTTACCAGCTTCCTATTCCTCACCCTCATTGTCCTTATTTAATTTTTCTTCAATCGTACTGATCACGTTTGATGCGTTATCCGTAACTAAGCTAATTACTTGTCTCTTGTTATTTCGAATTCTTTTAAGATGTCAGTAACAAATTCTTGAATATATTCGCTGAAATGTTGAGTATTTTTTCCTTTTACTGCTAACGTTTTAGAAATATTGTTTTTATCTTCGTCCACATATATATAAAATTATTGACAAAATAATTTAGCTTTGCCCATGTGTAAGTATCCATTTTTAAATGCACAAAGCGTCCCTTTATGCAATTTTTAAGCTTATTTTTTTGTTTATTTTTCTTCTAGAACTATTTTACAAAATATTTTTTTTCCAGTCTAAAGGGACTTCCAGTTTCTAAGCAAAAATATCTCCACACAGGCGAAATCCTGGTTATGCAAAAGAAAACCAATAGAGTCACTATCTTTAACAAATCCATTATAATCAATTGTATTTTTGAAATTTTCACTTAACATGGACAGAACAAGTTTATGGCAACAAAGTTTCCACTTTAGTCTCAGTTTTTGAAATTAAAGGTTTCTCCTGATTACCTTTAGCTTCACCTTTCTTTTTAACAATTGCAGCAATGTCTGGATGATAGCGTTTTAAATGTCGCATTAATTAAAAGGATCCAATAGATGTATTGTGACCCTATGAGTAACTGGTAGTTAGGTAGATAGACTCTTTTAGCATGATCGAACTGACTGCTTCCATCAACTGTGTTAACTATTTCATATTAATAAATGAAAGTATTTTTATCGTCAGAATGAGTAACATATTCAAATACATGAGGTGTTTTCCATTTTGGTTTAGTTGACATGATTTTTCTAAGGATATTAAACTTAATTAATTAGTTATCTATAGAAGTACCGAACCTTTTTATTATTGAATAATACCTAAAATGCATACTACAGAAAAAGAGAAAAGAAATGTATATATATATATATATATATATATATATATATATATAGTATAAAAAATATATATATATATATATATATATATATATATATATATATATATATATATATATATATATATATATATATATATATATATATATATATATATATATATATATATATATATATATATATATATATATAACACCTGTAGTAATAAAATTAATAATTACTTAATTTTGTATTTCCGGAGCCGAAGCAGCCTCTTTTTTCGTGCGGCTCCGACTCCAGCTCCGGCTCCAGGTCCCCCTAAAATTTCGCTCCGACTCGGCTCCGGCTCCAGATCCCCAAAATTTCGCCTCCGGCCCGACCTGGCCCAGTCCCTCGTGCCTCGGGGCTCCGGCTCCGGCCTGGCCCTCCACCTTAAATATTGCGGTCCGCGCTTGCCCTGAACCTGAACCGCCTGAAGCCCCGCTCGAACGGAACAAAAAATTCCGCCGGCAGTAGGAGATTTTCTGTAATATTTAATTATAGTTTACGGCGTAGTGAATTACACTAAAAACATAGACACCACATCCAACAGAAAATCTATTAACATATAAAAAACACTCTCTCTCTCTATGCTTCTAGAAAAGATGGTTCGCGTATCTATCTGGATTCAAACTACGTCTACGGTGGCGAGAATTTTAAATTGAGATGAACCGAAGCAGGGCTTGTTATAGACAAGCCTACAATTCTGCTCGGCTACTCTAATCCACTTTTTTGGTTAGGAAATTATATATAATTCAGTTTCACTGATCAATTACCTAATGTGGTAGGTAATAAACCCATAATTCATGGATAGAGGTTAGGTGGCACATATATATATATATATATATATATATATATATATATATATATATAAGAAAATATATATATATATATATGTTATGGTATATAGTATATATGTATATATATATATATATATATATATATATATTAGTATGTTATATATATATATATATATATATATATATATATATATAGTAGTATATATATATATATAATATATATATATATATATATATATATATATATATATATATATATATATAGTATTTACATTTATTTAAATGTTTGAGCTCAAACTGTTTGAGTACACAGAGGCAGGTAAGCAGTCAAAATAAAAAAAAAAGCTCTTTCGATTCGAAACCTGAAGCTCATATATATATATATATATATATATATATATATATATATATATATATATATATATATATATATATATATATATATATATATAAATATAGAAAGAATATATATGTATATATGTGTGTGTGTGTGTGTGTGTGTGTGTGTGTGTGTAAAAGATACTTAACGATTACACTTTAATAGGGTAAATTAGTAAATGTAATGCATGTCAAACGAAAGTTTAAATAAAAACAAACATTTTTAGGGGCGAAGAAAGAAGTTTTAAAAGTAATTAAATTTTTTTTTGTGCATTTTGTTGCGAACTAGTTTTTGGGGCGTTTATTGAAATTGAATAAAATATATTCCAATGAGCGTGAGTGAAGCGACCAGTGTGTCTATGGAAGATATAGTGAACGGTCAACGCTATCTGTAACTGTTAAAAATATATTTTTAATGTTACTAGCGTATTTGCAATGTAAAAAATTATTTATTAAAATTATTATTTATTAAAATTAATTATTAAAATTTTTAATTATTAATTATTAAAATTAATAAAAGCAATAGTTACTTAATCTAACGTAACCTAACCTAGCCTAATCTAACCTAACCTAACGTAAAGTAACGTAACGTAACCTAACTTAACCTAACCCAGGGGTAGTCAACATGCGGCTCTTTGGATGTGAAGCTGCGGCTCTTTAGTTCCATACGCAAATATTTTTTTATAAAAAAAAAACACTTAAAAATCGATCGTTCTGAATCGAAGACAGCAGATGACAAGTTTTGCAATTATTTACTAAGACTTAGTAAATAATTGCAGAACTTGTCATCTGCTGTTTTGGATACCTAAATAATAATTTTAAAAATTCTTTATTACAGCTTCACCGCAAGCATGGCATCTACAAAAAAAAGAGAAGAACTGAAGAAGAGCATCGAGAATTCAATCGGGATTGGACTGAGTCGTTCGCTTTCATATGCAACTCAGATGGCCTTCCGACTTGTCTCATTTGCCAAGAAAAACTCGTACACGATAAGAAATCAAATTTGCTAGTAAATATCCAGCCAGCGAAGAACGAAAAAAAGCTGTCGACGAAGGCTCCAAAAACAAAGCAGCTTGTCAGTTCCCATGTTAAGTAACTGGACGCAATCTACAAATAATGTTAATCTGGCAAAAGCTTGCGCGGGTATCACTTTAGAAACCTGCAAAAACGACACCATTCACAGATGGTGAAGAACATGCCAAGGTGCTTCATACGATGCATCTGAAGAACTGTTTCGTGATTTCAAAAACACTAAGCCATGAAATCTTATTGAAAAAATCAAAGATTTGCCACTATCCGCTAAAACAGTACAAGATAGAATAGCTAAAATGTCTTCAAATGTAACTTATTTGCAGGTGGAAGATATTCAACTTTCTTCTGCCTTATCACTTGCTATAGGTGAGTCTTGCGGCATAAGACACGGCACAAGTTGCCCTTTTGTCAGGTATATGTCTTCCCAAGGTCCAAAAGAAGAACTTCTAGGATTGTTACCGCTCTCGGGACAAACTAAGGGGAAGATATAGCAAATGCCGTGCAAAAATGCCTTGAAGACAATAAGATCGATTTAAATAAAATCGTTTCAATAGAAACTGATGGAGCCAGAAGTATGACAGGAAAAAATAAAGGGGCGACAACTATTCTTCAAAGCAAAATAAACCACGAAATTCTTACGTTTTACTGCATAATACACCAAGAAGCGCTTTGTGCCCAAACATTTCCGGCCGAAATAGTTGAGGTCATGAATTTTGGTAAATCAAGATTGGTGTAGCATCTTGTCAAAGCACTCTCTACCATCGTCAGTTTAAAAAGAATTCTTAAACGAAATGGAACTCAGTATTCTGACCTCTTTCTTCACAATAAAGTGCGGTGCGATGACTTTCCAAAGGTAAGGTGTTGAAACGTTTTGCTTTGTGTGCTTGAATGAAATAAATACATTTAAATGAAAAAGGCATTAATCACCCTGAATTAGAGAACGACAACAAATGGTTGCAAAAATTTTACTTTATGGTGGATATCACAGAGAAATTAAATGAGCTGAATCTAAAACTGCAGGGAAAGGAGAGTTGGTTTGGTAGAAGAAATTGGTTTGTTTTGAAGAAAAATTAATTCTTTTGCAGAAGATATTTAAAGAGCGGAAAATTACTTCGTTTTCAATTTCTAAAGCAATATCGTGATAAAACCAGTGCAACTGTTGACACGAATTCAGCACAAATTTATAAAAAATTAAATATGAATTTGCTGACAGATTTGCGAATTCAAAACTAACAAAACCACTCTAGCATTTATAGTAATCCTCTCAGCACAAATAGTAACGAAATCCACTGAGCCATTTGGAATTAATACTGGATCTCTAGAATGCAATTGATCAGTTTAAAAAGTAAAGCTTTGTGGAGTGGAAAATTTACAGAGTTGAAAAGCAAGTTGGAAGAGTTGGAGGTTCAGAAATGTATGTACGTAACGCAACAAAAGTGGACAGCTTTAAAAGAAATGCCGCGAGTTGAGGCATTTATATTCGACGCATGGAATAGTCTTTCAGATTGCTACAGTGAGGTGAAGAAGTTGGCATTTGGAGTGCTGACTATCTTCGGATCGACATATTCGTGCGAGCAAGCGTTCTC
>JABUQX010146240.1:5000-7500 GCA_015478945.1 Trachelipus rathkii | reverse complement strand
GGTTTTAAAGCAACGTTTTACTTTTCTTGAATAACTAATTTCAGATTGTATTTTTGAATTTGTTCACATTTTCTCCCGACTCCGACTTTAACCCCCTTAGTGAGAAGACAGGGAAGTAAAAAACTTCTGTTTTTGTATCTAGGGTACAAATCGTACTATGGAGAATGCCCAAACAAATTCTCTCTCTCTCTCTCTCTCTCTCTCTCTCTCTCTCTCTCTCTCTCTCTCTCTCTCGCTCTCTCTCTCTCTCTCTCTCTCTCACTCTCTCTCTCTCTCTCTCACTCTCTCTCTCTCTCTCTCTCTCTCTCTCTCTCTCTCTCTCTCTGAAATAGAACCTATTCCTAATTCTCTCTCAATATTGTCACTTCATAATTTTCAATCCTTGACTGTCATTTTGTCTGGAGGATACTTACTAATGCTCTTCTTTAGACTGGCTGCGAAAGGAATGACATTTGCTATTCATGACGTGTATTTGCTAGATTAATTATAATCTAGATTTCTCCAAAGGTTTGAATACAGTGATATTAGCTGGTAAAAATAGATTTGTCATGAGATTTTAAGACATCTATTTTATTATTAGGGAGCCGAACAAGCAGTCAGGATTCCTTAAGTAATGACTTTCTTATCATTTTTGCAGAGTGCTGTTCCAGCGTGTGTTAACGTCATTTCCTTCTTAAATTTAGAACATTATTTATGGCCTGTATTTTTAATTTCTAAACTATGGTCGAATGATAAAATGTTCCGCAATTGACCTTGATTTTGAAAGAGCTTCCTTGAATGATGTTTGAGATGTCATACCATTCCTATTGTAGAGGTGCAGTTGATGACAAGCATAGTTTGAGTTATTCACTCATGAAAGAAACAGAGGTTTCTTTATATTGTCACATCTCTCATGTCACAATAAATATGATCTGAAAGGTTCCATTTAGCCAACATTCGATTAAATTAGTCACTGAGATATTCACCATTGTGACATTCAGTGAGTAGTTCAGCACAACATAAAATTTTAGTGTTTTCTGTACAAGTATAGCGGCATAGATTAGTCAGAATTCACCAATAAATTCCTGATTGAGTATCTGACCATTCGTCGGTGGAGAAAGCTAACTTGAATGATTGTTTCATAGAAGTTATTAATTCTGAAACATAGTTTTATTGCAGTCATACATATATCACAAAGAATATCTCTGTCTAATTTTCTTTGACAAAGCGGGAATAAAGAAACCTCTCCTTAAATTAGCCGTGCAAAACCAAGATCTTCAAAGTGAGAAAATGGAAGATCGTCCATTACTATAATTTTTGCAATTTTACATATTTGCGTTTTTTCTCTTCTAGCTCGCTTATCTTTCTCTATTTCCCCCATTTAAGTTTTTGTTATAGGAGCAATTGTTTCATTTTAAACCAGGTATTAAAGATCGTTTCCTTCTTTTTACTTCGTTTCCTTTTCTGCCGTTTCTTGCTCGTAAGTCTTATATTTTCCTGTGTTTGCTGCTTAAATATTTTCCTCAACCCAAATGTCTCTCTCTTCCTTTTCTGAGAATAATTACGACTGCAAAATATACAATTTGCAGTGTCATTAAATACAATATAAATGTAATTTCAAATACCACTAATGAGGAAACCATTACGTAATTACTTCCAACAGTTGATTTCGATTTTATAAAAATAATTAATTTTTCATCTCTCTCTCTCTCTCTCTCTCTCTCTCTCTCTCTCTCTCTCTCTCTCTCTCTCTCTCTCTCTCTCTCTCTCTCTCTTCTCTCCTCTCTCTCTCTCTCTCTCTCTCTCTCTCTCTCTCTCTTCTCTCTCTCTCTCTCTCTCTCTCTCTCTCTCTCTCTCTCTCTCTCTCTCTTCTCCTCATCATTTAATTCACTCGTTTTTCACCATAGATAAGTTCATTATATATATATATATATATATATATATATATATAGCATATATGTAAAGAAGATAGTTATATATATATATATATACAGTATATATATATATATATATGGTACAGATATATATACAGTTATGCAGCAGAAGAAGGCGTATTGTTAAGGTTGCTGTTGGTTATACAGCAGCAGCGTTATATAAGGCTGGCTGGTTGTTGCTGTTGTTGCTGCTGCTGCTGCTATTGCTATCATACTATATAAATATATAAGCACATACAAGGTTGCCAAATATATGCAGTATATGTATAAGGTTGGCTAAGGTTATATATATATATACAGCAATAGCTACAAGGCTAAGGTTATGTTATTGCGTGTAAATGTTATATATATTATTACACATGACAGCATATAGCTACAGTTACATATATATACTACATAGCAGCAGCAGCATATATACATATTACATATATATATCTATATATATATATATACATATATATATATATATATATATGTATATATATATATATATATATATATATATATATATATATATATATATATATATATATATATATATATATATATATATATATATATATATATATATATATATATATATATAT
>JABUQX010146239.1:2500-5000 GCA_015478945.1 Trachelipus rathkii | reverse complement strand
TTTTTTTTTTTACATAAAATAACAATAAAATAGGATTAAATAGCCTAATTATATTATAAATAAGTTCTAGGATAGTTAATTTACTAAATAAATCAAATAAATATCAAAGCACACACCTTTATATCAAATAATTTTAAAACTCGTACAGCCAATTTTCACAGAACCGAAATTTTCGACATCTGAATCAAAATGTAAATATTAAAACTATCACATGTAAGTTAGATGCCATTTATCACCACAAAATAAATCTTGATGCGTAACTTGAGTGTACCATAGGTTTTAAACCTAAAATTTTTATTGATGAAGAATTATAGTGACTTCGTAACTTTATATGTGAGAAGCACCAGTCTAAAGGGTTAAAATGGTAGAATTCAGCTGTCTTTTAAAAGTGTTTTTTCAACAGTTGAGAAGTTGTACAGCTATCATCAATTGAATTAACAGATATACATCTATAGACAGAGATGGGCATCGTTACATGAAATGGTTAGCGTTACCGTTACTTGTTACTTGAGAAAAGGAGTAGCGTTAATGTTGCCATCGTTACATTTTTAAAAATTCTTTGAAGCGTTAACATTACTCGCTATGTTACATGTAACGCGTTACGTTTTGTCAGTTGTTTTTTATCAATGAAGTTGCAAAGTTTCAATATACGCACATTACTCCGTATACAAAGAGCTAATAGATGAAGATTAAATCATTAGTTTAACTAACAGTTTTAAACTTTTATTCAAAATTGCAATTTACATTACCATCATTGACCAAATAATAGAAATATACAATTTTTTAAATTTTTATCTATTTTAAGTTTCATTATGTAACCTAGTGCAATAAATAATATACATTTATGGAATTTAGTGATACAATATTATTCAATTTAAATTTTATAATTTATTTTTATTAATAAACGTGAAGACCTCAATTAGGTCGTCATTTTGAACCCTATAGCTAGCCTATCTTCTTTTCAACATTAAGGCCATTGATATTATTGGTATGCAAAGTATTAAGAGTAGAAATTATTAATATTAATAATGATAATGGTAATAATAATAAAATTGGCAGTAATAATAGTATTGTAAAGTTAGGTAATAATAATAATAAATAATAAATAATAATAATAATAATAATAATAATAATAATAATAATAATAACACACAATAATAATAATAATAATAATCACACATTAATAATAATAATAATAGAATAATAATAATAATGATAATGATAAATAATAATAACAATAATAAATAATAATACACACACACAATAATAATAATAATAATAATAATAATAATAATAATAATAATAATAATAATAATAATAATAATAATAATAATAATAATAATAATAATAATAATAATAATGATCTATTATAAACATAGTTAATCACTTATTAATAAATGATAATTTTCTGTAACCATAACATGAATAAAATTAAAAAAGAAAGACATAAGGATTTTATTTATAGTAACTTAATTAATAACATTACAAATATGAAGAAATAGCGCTAAGAATTTTTAGCATTTTAAACATAAAATCAGATAGCTTGGATTTCTTTGGAGAGTGAATGTGACCTGCAAAGCTGAATAACCTTTCTACAGGGGCTGATGAAGGTAGTGTTGTAATGCAAAAAGACTTTTTTAACACAGGGATACCTATTAAATGACTCTAGGGATCTGTCGTTATCCGTAAGGTATTTAAGCACTTTTATTTCTAGTTCATCTTTATTTAATGAGGCGGGTGATGTACAACCCTCGTATTCAAAAGAGTCATCTGGACTGCTACCTCCAGCCAATCCATACTTCGTTAAGCTCTTGAGATGTATTTGCTTGAACTTCATTTCTGACCTGACAGCCATGATTAGCATTTCCTGATACTTTTTCCCTCTGATATTATATCTGGGGTTTGGCTGAGCCATCGATTTCCTGATTAGATTAGAAATAGATGCCAGGAACTGCGGTGTTGGCTCTAGCTATGCAAATTGCTGAAATTCCAGAAATCTATTCGAAACCTGGATAAGCTAATGCTGTGGGCATAGCTGAGGCTGAACATGTCTAAGTAGAGACGTATTTAAGTGATTATTTTTTTCAATCACTAGCAATGTTGGAAGCAAAGTTTAAAAACAGCTTATCACCCTGTAGCCTATCTAATGCATTAGCAATTGGTTGAAAATAAGATTAAATGTACTTTCAAAAAATTCAATTTAAATGTTTTTAGCACTGGGAGTGGCTGGATAAAAATGGAAAAAACAAAGTTGAAAGACTTGGAACTTACTGGAAGTCATTAAAGAATATCTTTTTTCCTCAAATTAAAAACCTGTATGTTAATTGAACTGGTGCTACCGTGTTTAAAAAGTACCATTGAAAGGTCTTTAAGCACTCTTTATAAAGACGCGGCTAAGAAACACAATAAACGAAGACAGGCTTAATGACTATGTAGGATGAGTATTCATAGAATATTAGAGCAAAAATGAACCAATTGGAAGCAAATATAATTTCGAAAT
>JABUQX010146237.1:25000-30819 GCA_015478945.1 Trachelipus rathkii | reverse complement strand
ATATATATATATATATATATATATATATATTATCATCCACCTTCTTTACCCAAGACTGGAGGTAAGGTGCGTGACATGCACCGGAAACATAAAAGTAGTAGAAGAATATGGCACAAGTCGAAAAGAAAGCCCAGCCTTACCGCCTCCTTTATACCTATTAGTGAGAACTCGTCACAGTCAGAAAATCGACTCTAGAACTTCACGGGACTGCAACAGACCCTCTCTATTGCATCTCGTCAGTGTGGGGTTCATCCCTTGGCCCAGGTGAGCCACAACCATACCCTTTTACAAAACCCCGCCATTCACTCCTATTATGCACATTTTATTATGCACAAAACTCACATTTCTCTCCTCCAAGGATTTCTTTACTGACCCAATCCACATTTCCTTCGGTCGATTTCCAACACACTCACCACTATACTTCCACTTAACCAACCGACTGTCATCCATCCTTTCCACATCACCAAACCATCTCAACGTACTTTCATTTATTCTCTCATTTATTCCTTTCTTCAAAACAAAGAAAACACACAACTCTCTAATACTTTTATTGATCATTTTAGCAATTCTTCTCACACCTAACACACACTAAGATTGTCCATCTAAACACACTGTACTTTAGATCTATACCTCCTAATCCAGAGCATAGTCTCACTACTATACATTAGCACAGGTAATAACATACCCCCATGTAAGACCCTAGAGCACTCAAGACTTAGTCCTTTCACATCCACCAACGATTTAATTGCACCAGCCACCTTCCTGACATTCACAACTGTCCTACTACACTCTGCATCATCCGTTCCTATTTCATCCAACATATATCCTAAATATATAAACTCAGACACTTGTTCCAGCTGTTCACAATCTAACATAGCTTTACACCGAAGACTGTCCTCACTCACAACCATAACCTTACTCTTATCTATGATTACTTTGAAACCTATCCTTTTACACACCCTGCCAAATCTCTCTACCAAACCTCTCAAACTCTCTTCAGATTCACCACATAAAACCAAATCATCTGCCTATAATAGGTAGAGCACCCTCCACTCTCTTCCATTCAACATCATTCTAACTAAATCTTCTACCATCCCCACCTCTAGTCGTTTCATAATCCCATTCATATTCAAATTGAATAACCAATAAGACATAACACATCACTGCCTCACTCAGCTGTTAATATTAAACCAAACACTTTCGACTCCATTTATTCTAACACACACTTCACTATCATCATACATACTTTTGATTTCATTCAAAAGCCTACCACCAACACCATATATCACTAACACTTGCCATAGAGCTTCCTTATTAATCCTATCATACTCCTGTTGCAAATCCATAAAACCTAAATACAATTTATTCTTCTCCCTAATTTTCTCAATCATATATATATATATATTATGTTATTATATATATATATATTTTTGTTACTATTATTGTTTTTTTTATTATTATTACATAAATATATTATTATTATTATTAAATTATTTTTATTATATATTATGATTATATATTATTATATTTAGAGTTATTATTATATTTATTATTATATTAATTATTATATATTTATTATTATTATTATTATTATTATTATTATTATTATTATTATTATTATTATTATTATTATTATTATTATTATTATTATTATTATTATTATTATTATTATTATTATTATTATATTAAATAAATGAATATTGTTATTATTATATATATATATAAATATAAATATATATATATATATATATATTATATATATATATATATATATATATATATATATATATATATATATATATATATATATATATGTATGTATATATTTTTTTACAGATCACCACCACTCACGGGCTGGGCCCTACTCAAGGAGGGGGCGGAAAATAAAACATTAAAAAAACCCACCCAATCCCCAGTCTAACGCAAAGTTCTCAGGTGAGCGCAGACGTGGGCTTTAAAGAGAGGAAGATTAAATATAGTTGGAAAACAGAAGAAGGCAAGGAGTTCCATAGAACAGAAGTAGCTGGAAAGAAAGAGGTACCACAACGAACAAGTCTGGGGTTCGCAATACTCACGCAGAATTCGTGCGAGAGCAAGGCACCCCTTGTGCTACGAGGGCGACGCAAGGGTGGTGGAATGCGAGAGGTCAACTCCCCGAGCATTGCCGCTGTAGTACTTATAGAAAAGAAATAGAGCGCCAACGTTACGTCGCAGAGATAGAGGGTCAAGAGAGTTTGAAAGTAGGGGACAGTTTATTAGTCTCTTAGCTTTAGACTCAACCCTATCCAATAGAAGGGTGGAGCCGGAGCCTCCCCAAATGTGAGAACAGTACTCCATACAAGGGCGAATAAGGCCCTTATATAACTGGAGTAGCTGTGCAGAGGAAAAAAATCCCGCAACCTGAACAGAACTCCTAGCTTCTTTGAGGCCACCTTAGCAACCATTGAAATATGAGGTTTCCAAGATAATTTGTTGTTTATGTTAAGACCAAGAATGTTTATGTTATTCACAGGAGAGACGTTAGAACCGTCGAAGGAAATAGGAAAGGTCGGAGGTGTTTTTGAGAGGGAGATGTAGAGAAGTTGAGTTTTTAAAGAGTTAAATTTTACAAGGTTGCGGTGACCCCACCGGGAAATCCCATCCAGATCGGCAAGAATAGAATCGGAAAGCTGAAGACGAGAGGCAACTCTAGAAGCAAAAGAGGGAGCAGATTTGAAATGAGTAGGAAGAATGGAGAGTTGAGTCATCGGCATAAGAGTGAACAGAGTTGGAAGTACAGCTGAGATCATTGATGAAAAGTAGGAATAAAGCTGGAGATAGAACAGAACCTTGAGGAACACCACAATTAACAGGAAAGGAGGAAGAGGTCGCTCCATCAACAAGAGCTGATATGGAGCGATCAGAGAGAAAACTAGACATAAGAGTAAGCAAAGAGATGGAGGAAACCCAAAAGGGAAGGGAGCTTAGAGAGCAGTGACGCGTGCCAAAACCGGTCAAAGGCTTTGATATGTCAAGCGCCACCACGCAAGACTCCCCATGATCCCTAAGGGCAGAATATCATAAATCAGTTAGATAGGATAGTATGTCACCAGTTGACCTCGAACGACGAAAGCCATACTGGTGATCTGAAAGAAGGGAATGAGACTCCAGATGATCCAGGAAATGAGAGTTAAGAAGAGTTTCGAAGATTTTAGATAGAATACAGGTGAGCTATAGGGCGATAGTTGTAAGGGGATTAGAGCGGCTACCTTTTTTCGGGATCGGTTGAACACAGTGCGCTTCCAGCATTGAGGAAAAGTATTGGTTATTAAGGCATAAATAGTAGAGTTGAACGAGGACAGGCGACAGCTCGGAAACTCCCTTAAAAGAAGAGGAGGAATGCCATCTGGCACTAGCCTTCCTGACACTCATAGAGAACTCAGGATCCCATGCACAACCGATCATGTGTAATTACAGGTAAAGTCATGGGAAACCTGAGAGGATAAGGAGTAGGAGGAGGGATGCCAGAATCGTCCAGGGTAGAATTAGATGAAAAAAGGAGGCCGAAGAGATTGGCCTTATCAGAAGGAGAGTTAGCAACAGAACCATCAGAGCGAATAAGGGGAGGAAAGGCAGATTTACAAAAGTTGTTAGAGATGTTTTTGGCAAGAGGCCAGAAATTTTTATCAGTAGGAGAACCAAGCAGGTTGTCGCACTTTCTTTTAGTAAAAGCGCGCTTAGCCTGACGAATAATATCCCTGCAACAATTCCGAGCAGAATGAAAATTAGTAGGAGTGATAGGAGAACGAGAGTTTTTCCAAGCCCGATACGCAATGTCTCTCTCCTGAATGGCGCGAGAACAAGCTCCATCGAACCATGGATTTAGGGGAGAGAAAGATTTAGTTGAAGATGGAATGAACCTGCTCATCCCTGCTATATATATATATATATATATATATATATATATATATATATATATATATATATATATATATATATATATATATATATATATATAATAGATATATATATATATATATATATATATATATATATATATATATATATATATATATATATATATATATATATATATATATATATATATATAGATAGATAGATAGATAGATAGATAGATGATAGATAGATAGATAGATAGATAGATAGATAGATAGATAGATAGATATATATATATATATAGATAGATAGATAGATAGATAGATAGATAGATAGATAGATAGATAGATAGATAGATAGATAGATAGATAGATAGATAGATAGATAGATAGATAGATAGATAGATAGATAGATAGATAGATAGATAGATAAATGATGGGTTTAAGTCACAATTTTATGTAATTAACATATTCAAATTAATATCTTCCGAGTATTTGTGAGGGAAAAGCTTCTTCTGTTAAATATGAGAATTCGTCCCATTTTCGAGTTTTATCTTTTGTTTTCAACAAATTCGCCCAATTGGTTTATTCAAACATTAAGAAGGAAGAAATTACGGTCAATTTTACATTAAATAAATAAGGAAAGTCAGCGAATGAGATTGGGAAAGAAATAAAGCGTTACCATTCGATCGTTTCAAGATGGCCCAATCGCTATTTTGAAGACAACAGTTTGGATGAGACGTCTGAAAGCAGAGAAGGTTTTCAAACCTTAATTGACCTGTAGAGATTAAAGGATTATTATGTAAAATGCGTTTGAAAACCTTATCTGTGCTTTTATTTAGTAGTTTTTCTTGACCTTCCAGTCGATTTTAAACTGGTGTCTTACTGTCTGGATCTTCTAAATAGCGTTTGAGCCATCTTCAAACGTTAGAATGGTGGCGCTATATTTCTTTCCCAATCTCTCTTGCAGAGCTGACTTTCCTTTCTTATTTAATGCAAGAATGAGAATGATTGATATTTCTCCAGTTTTAGTTTTCGAATAAAATATTTGGATAAATTTGTAGGATAAAATAAAACGCGAAAATGAAACGAATTTTGATATTCAACAGAATACGCTCTTTCCCTCACGACTACTCGGAAAATACTAATATGTATTTGTCAATATATCTATATGCTGGCCATTCAAACGCCGTAATTTGAACCGTCCTAAGATAGTCGTTCACATATTGGGCCTTGTGTGGTCTTGCAATGTCATGCATTAGGATGAAAGAGTCACCGATGTAGGAGGCATATGGCACGACATATGGTTCGAGGATGTCTGCGACATACTTTACGGCTGTAAGAGTTCCTCCATCGAAGATGTGCAACTCCGTAGGCCCCGATAAAGAGATGCCTCCCCAGACCATAACCGACCCACCTCCAAACGGCGGCACCTGCAGCACATAACATTGCGCGAACTTCTCCTCTCCGTTGGAATATTCTAGCATGCTTGTCCGAGGCATACAGAGACACTTTCGACTCGTCCGTAAAGAGCACCTTTGCCCAATCGTTGACCGTCCAATGGATGTGTTCTCGGGCAAATGCCAGTCCCGCCCTTCGATGTGCCGTGGGGTACGGTGTACCTTTGGCTGGCCTCCGGGGCCGGCAATTATGTTCCGCAAGGAGTCGACGCACTGTATTTTCACTCACCCTGGTGCCATGTACCTCCGCCAGCTGTATCTGCAGATTTCGTGGCGTTGTGTGGCGCTCTCGTAATGCACGCAGACGTATAAATCGGTCTTCCACGGGTGTCGTTGCCCTGGGCCTACCTTGTCCTCGCCGGAGATCATGTGTCAGGGTTTCCTGGTACCATTGGACCACCCGTGCAATCGTTGTGTGCGCTACACCGAACCGTCGACCAAGTCCCCGGTACCCGTGTCCTTTGGCGTGGAGTGTTGTTATCTG
>JABUQX010146237.1:0-2500 GCA_015478945.1 Trachelipus rathkii | reverse complement strand
TATATATTATATATATATAGTATATATATATATATAGTTATATATATATATATATATATATATATATATATATATATATATATATATATATATATATATAGAGATATTATTATAAAAATAGGAAGAAATGTATATATATATATATATATATATATATATATATATATATATATATATATATATATATATATATATATATATATATATATATGTGTGTATATATATATATATATATATATATATATATATATATATATATATATATAGTATATATATATATATATATATATACATATATAGCAGGCATATATATATATATATATATATATATATATATAAGGTTATAGTATATATATATATATATATATATATAAATATATAAATAGAATATATATATATATATATATATATATATATATATATATATATATATATATATATATATATATATATATATATATATATATATATATATATATAATTCACTTTCTTTCTAAATTTTAAAATATATTTTTCTTTGAACAGCCCGACCATATGTAATATAAATTTATTCAAAACAATTGTTCTTAAAAATAAAACCATCAATAAAATCCTCCTTTAACGATGTCCTTAGATCCGTTTTTATTATTTTTAAAGCAGAAAATAAGCTCTCAACATTCACTTGAATAGGAGGCAAAGCTGTAATTGTGCAAGCGGCATCTTGCAAAATTTTAGGATAGCAATTGATTGCCTCTTTAACTGTTAACTTTGATTTCCGGTCGATTTTCATTATTCCATCTAATGACTTATGGAATTCTACCTTTTATTTTTCTAGAAGATATTTAGGTTGAATGTCTTTTACTAGTAGATTGTCTTTTTAGTTTTTTCAATCGCTTTTCTGCATGCTCCAATTTTTCCCATTATCTGTCAAATTTGACTTCTTCATCTTCATCTGACAAAATTCTACAAGGGAGGATTCCTGAAACTGCTGAACTATCTGACTCCGACCCAGATTTCTGTTCGATAGTGTTATTC
The DNA here is from genome assembly GCA_015478945.1 of Trachelipus rathkii. Classification (NCBI taxonomy): domain Eukaryota; kingdom Metazoa; phylum Arthropoda; class Malacostraca; order Isopoda; family Trachelipodidae; genus Trachelipus; species Trachelipus rathkii. The sequence goes on along the minus strand of JABUQX010146237.1, from coordinate 1,486 downwards.
ATTTTAAGTCCTAGTTCACAAAGAGCACTCCTAGCTTTTAATATCAGATCTTCAGTTCTGAGAAAGATTCTAAACAAAGATTGCCGACAAAAGTATTTTATTTTCAGTTAACATTCTTTCCCTTCTTTTCATGGAATTTATTTGTGATTTGCTAAAATCCGTTCTCTATAAAAATTTCCTGCAGTCAAGTCTTCTGATTGAATATTTTTTGTTGTAAAGTATGGGTGTTTTAATAATTCTTCGAGGGTTTCGATTTGTTCCCACTGACTGTCGGAGAGAGAAAGTTCAGAAGTACCGGCAGCCATCATACTACTACTATAATCTTTTAGTTGCAGAAGCCTTTAGAGCATAAGACATGTACTTCCCCATCTTGTCTCTTGACCTAAGATTGCCACTTTTGCAGCTTGATTCTTTAGAACTTCCATTAATTTTGGGGTACATGCTGCTTTTGCTATTTGTCTCGCCCTGCTTATAAGATTTGCTCTATGAGTATTGTGGAGACCATCACGCACTGCTAACTGTAAAGTATGAACTCCACATCTCATGTGTGCAATGTTAACGTTATCGGAACATAGTCTTTTCATAGTTTTATCAAGTTCATTCTGAAAACAACTATTACTTCTTCGTTTTGACATTCAATAAAATCAGTATCACATTTACCAGCTTCCTATTCCTCACCCTCATTGTCCTTATTTAATTTTTCAATCGTACTGATCATGTTTGATGCGTTATCCGTAACTAAGCTAATTACTTGTCTCTTGTTATTTCGAATTCTTTTAAGATGTCAGTAACAAATTCTTGAATATATTCGCTGAAATGTTGAGATTTGGTTTCTTTTACTGCTAACGTTTTAGAAATATTGTTTTTATCTTCGTCCACATATATAATATTATTGACAAAATAATTTAGCTTTGCCCATGTGTAAGTATCCATTTTTAAATGCACAAAGCGTCCCTTTATGCAATTTTTAAGCTTATTTTTTTAAGTTTATTTTTTCTTCTAGAACTATTTTACAAATATTTTCCCAGTCTAAAGGGACTTCCAGTTTCTAAGCCATGTCTCCACACAGTGCTTTAAATCCTGGTCATGCAAAGAAAACTAATGGGTCACTATCTTTAACAACCATTATAATCAATTGTATTTTGAATTTTTCACGGGGAGACTTCATAGCAAAATCTCAACTATTCCAAACCGATAAAAGTAAATGTTTTTTTGATGAACAACTATCATATCTTTAATATTATGAGAAAAATAAACAAAAAAAACTGTTCGTTTTTGAACAGTTTTAGGGTGAAGAGAGGAATTTTTTTTTTTGAATTTTCACAAAAACTGCCATAAAATCTTTAATTTTCAAGATATTTCAATTTTTTTTGCACTAAAATACTCCAATTTAGTGTGGTAATAAATTTTAGTTAGAAAAGCGAGCGTTTCACGATAAATGCGGGAAAAACGGTTAAACACCCACCTGAACTGAAAAGCAATACCG
>JABUQX010146236.1:25000-32500 GCA_015478945.1 Trachelipus rathkii | reverse complement strand
TTAAAAAAAATATTTAAGGTGAAAACTTTAATGTTAGAAAGACGTACTGGAACAATTTTCAAATAGTTCAGAATGCTCTAGTCAGGGCCAGAGCCCAAAGTAATGCCGACCCTGGAATAGCCCTTCGGAGCTCGAGTCAGGGTCGGAGCCTGGTATGAATTTCAAAAAATATTTTTTTAGGTGAAAAATTTAATGCCAGAAAACGTACTGAACAAATTTCAAATAGTGCAGAAACCTTAGTCGGGTCCGGATTCGGAGCCTTATCCTTGGTATAAATTTTTCAAGAGATAATTTTCTTAGATGAATAATTTATTCCAGAAGACTTGCTGAACAATTTTCAACCTTAATCGGAATCCTTAATCGGATCCGCGTCGGAGCTCCGAGAGCCGGAGCCTGAGTCTAGTTTGTTTCTGGAGTATGATTTTTCGAAAATATTTTTTGTGAAAAAAATTTATTGATAGAAAGAAGTGCCTGGAACAATTTTCAAATAGTGCAGTACGAAGCCGAACTCGGAGCCGGAGCCGGATCCTGGGTATTAATTTCTTTCAAAAAATATCTTTTTAGGCGAAAAATGTATTGCCAGAAGACGTGTTGAACAATTTTCAATTAGTACAGAAACCTTAGTCGGATCCGGAGCCGGATCCGGAGCCGAACCCGGAGCCGGGTCCTGGGTATGAATTTTTTTAAGAAATATTTTTTTAGGTGAAAAATTTATTGAAAGAAGATGCTAAAATAAACTCTTCAATAGCAGAAACCCGATGGACTGATCCGGAGCAGGATCCGAGTCGGATCCGGAAACTGGACATTGCTTATAAATATTTTTCAAGAAATATTTTTTAGGTAATGTGTTGCCAGAAGACTTGCTGACTAATTTTCAAAGTCAGTTAAAAACCCAGGTCGGATCCGGATCCGAGTCGGAACCTGGAGCCGGAGTTAGAGCCGGGTCCTGTTTATAAAATTTTTCAAGAAATATTTTTAGGAAAAATTTATTGCCGGAAGACGTGCTGAACAATGCTCAAATAGTGCAGAAACTTTAGTTGGATCCGGATCCGGATCCGGAGTCGGAAACGGAGACGGATTCTGGGTATAATTTTGTTCCTATAAATATTTTTTTTGGTGAAAAGTTTATTGCCAGAAGACGCGCTAAACAATTTTCAAATAGTGCAGAAACCTTTAGTCGGATCCAGCGCTGGATCTGAGCCGCAGCCGGGAGTATGAACGTAACTGGATTACTTGTGATAAATTTTTTCAAAAATATTTTTGGAAATGGTAGTAATTGCCAGAAAGTACTGCACAATTCTCAAACAGTGCAGAAACTATAGTCGGAGTTGGAGCCGGAGCCGGAGAAAAATAATTATTATTTTTCTTTTGGGTTGTAAAAGAAATATATCAAAGGCTTGAATTGATTCAATTAATTGAAAAAAAAAAAATATATATATATATATATATATATATATATATATATATATATATATATATATATATATATATATATATATATATATATATATATATATATATATATATATATGTATACATCCAAATATATATATATATATATATATATATATATATATATATATATATATATATATATATATAAAAATATATATAAATAATGTATATATATTTATATAAAAATATATATATATATATATATATATATATATATATATATATATGGATTTTGTTATGAAAGAATCAGAGGGGTGGGTGAGGTAGCAAGGGATGGTGTTAGAGTAATGGAGAATGAAAGAGAGTTGAGGGTGCTATACCTATTATATGTGGATGATTTAGTTTAGTGTGGCAAATCTGAAAAGCTTAGAGGGGATTAGTAGGAGAGAGATTAGGCCGGTGTGTAAATGGAGGTTTGAATGTAAACGTAGAATAGAGTAAGGTTATGGTTTTGAGGGAGATAGTTCTCAGTTATGTTAGATGATGACAGTTGAAACAAATGCCTGAGTTCAAATATTATTTAGATATATGGTGATGAAAAGGGAACGGATGATGCAGAATTTAGTATGAAAGATGTGAATGAAGAAAGATGGCTGGTGCAATTAAATCCTTAGTGGATGCAAAAGGAATAAGTCTTGAGTGTGCTAGTGTCTTACATGACGGTATCCTATTACCTGTGGTAATGTATAGTAGTGATACTATAGTCTGGAATAAGAGGTATATATATAGATATAAAGTATAGATATAGAACTTCTGCTGGGGCTATACGGCATTTGATGGGTTGCTCCTGGGTTAAAGGAGCAACCAACCAAAGTCAAGCCACGCTGCGACATGGGCACAAGATGCTTGTTGTTTGTTGCGATAAATTTGCAATAATAAGAGACGATGAAAATTTCACCTGCGCCAGGACCTCGAACCATAGATCAACAGCGTCGCCGTTAGACAACAAAAATATGTTCTACCACTATCTGCAATCCGCCTCCAGAAAAGAAGCATCTTGATAGTTTTCAAATTTCTTGCTTCGATATCACTGCTTTGAAACTCGATATTTATTCAAATCCATAGAAGGGTGGTTGGAACCTGCTGGGGCTAAACGGCATTCTGCTAGTTTGCTCCTGGGTTGCAGGAGCAACCAACCAAAGTTAGGCCACGCGAAATTGGCACAACATGCTTGTTGCGACAAATTTGCATTAATAATAAGAAGAAAAATTTCACTCGCGATAGGACTCAAACCATCGGCAACAGCGTCGTTGTTAGACAATGTACAAGAGGTTAAACCACTAGTCAGATCCGACACCCCAGAAAAAAAAGGTATTTCGTTACAGTTTTTAAGTTTCCTGCTTCGATTTCACTGCTTTGAAACTCGATACTTATTAAAATCCACAGAAGGATGGTTGGAACCCCTTCTGGGGCTACACGGCATTCTTCAGGGGTGCTCATGGGTAACAGGACCAACCGACCAAGGTCAAGGAACGCCAACAGGCACACAACATGTTTCTTACGACAAATAGTACGAAAAAAATTTCGCTCGCGCCAGGACTCGAACTATCGACAACAGCGTCTCCGTTAGACAATATACAGGAGGCTCTACCACTAGTCCGATCCACCTCCCTAGAAAAAGAACGCATCTCGAAGTTTTCAAATCTCCTGTTACAATATCACTGCTTCGGAAACCTCAACACCTACTTAAATTCAAGCCAGAAAGGTGATTTCTGGAATCTCTGTCGTTGATACATCATTCTTTCTTGGGTGCTCCTTAAGTTACAGGAGCAACTGACCAAAGTCAAGGAACCCCTGACATAGCACAAGATGCCATAGACAATTTGCACATTAAGCCGAAAATTTTTTCACTCGTGACAAGACTCGAAACCATTTCTCATCGACAAATGCGTCGCCGTTAGACAATGTCCAAAGGCTCTACCACTAGTCCGATCCACCTCCCAAAAAAGAAGGCATCTCGAAAAGCCAAAATTCCTGCTCTGATATCACTGTTTGAAACTCGATACTTATTTAAATCCACAGAAGGATGGGTAACCCCTTCTGGGGCTACATGGAATTCTTCAGGGGTTCTAATGGATAACAGGACCAACCGAACAAAGCCAAAGGAACGCCAACATGGGCACAACAACTGTTGCGACAAATTTTGCAATAATAAGACGAAAAACCGCGCCAGGACTCGAACCATCGGCAACAGCGTCGCTGTTAGACAATGTACAGGAGGCTCTACCACCATAGTCTGATCCGCCTCCCCCAAAAAAGAAGGCATCTCGGAAGATTTCAAATCTCCTGCTTCGATATCACTGCTTTGAAACTCTCAAGCTACATATTTAAACTGGCCAGAAGGGGTGGTTGGAACCCTCTGGGGCTACCCGGCATTTTTCAGGGGTGCTCATGGGTTACAGGAGCAGCCAACCAAAGTCAAGGATCGCCGACATGCGCACAACATGCTCGTTGCGAGAAATTTGCAATAATAAGATGAAAAAAATTTCACTCGTGGCCAGGACACGAACCATCGACAAGAGCGTCGCCGTTAGACAAATGTACAGGAGGCTTTACTACTAGTCCGATCCACCTCTCCAAAAAAGAAGACATCTCGGAACAGTTTTCAAGTCACCTGCTTCGACATCACTGCTTTGAAACTGTACTTATTTAAATCAATAGAAGGTTGCTTTAACATATATATATATATATATAAGCATATATATAGCAGTAGCAGGTATATATATATATATATATATATATGCAGGTATATATATATATATATATAAGAGCAGTATATATAGCAAGAGTATAGCATAGTGTTGAGCAGCAGGCTATAAGGCTAACGTTACTGTAAAATATATATATATATATATATATATATATATATATATATATATATATATGAGAATAAAGTTTTTTTTTGCCGTCTAAAAAATGAAAAATTTTCCAAATGTTTATTTGTGTTTTTCTATTTCATTTTTTCCTTACATGAGATACAAAAAAATTCATTAAAAAAAAACGAACAGATTTATTTTCTTCAAATTTGGTACCAAGCTCACATATAAACGTGTAAACAAACTGACGTTTATATTAAATGTTTTTGGTAGAACGTGGGCAGTGGTGTCAGCCATGGTTGGATCATTGTTCAAAAATTTTGAAAGTACTTTTCAGAGATTGTAAAAAAAAAAATTTTTTTAAAACAAATTTTCAAATAAAGTGTCTAACTAAAATTTATTACCACACTAAATTGGAGTATTATAGTGCAAAAAAATTTAAATATCTTGAAAATTAAAGATTTTATGGCAGTTTTTGTGGAAATTCAAAATAAAAATTTCTTCACCCCTAAAACTGTTCAAAAACGAACAGTTTTTTTGTTTGTTTTTTCATAAAATTAAAGATATCATAGTTGTTCATCAAAAAAACATTTACTTATATCGGTTTGGAATAGTTGAGATTTTGCATGAAGTCCCTTAAACAATTAATAGTAGCTAAGAAAAGTTCCGGTAGAATGCGACCGGGACCGGATCTTTGAGAAAATGTCCGTATCTAGCCGGTACCGGATCTTATACATCCCTTATATATATATATATATATATATAGCAGCAGATATATATATATATTATATTGTTATATATAGCATATAATATAGTATATATATATATATATATGTATATATATATATATTAGTTGGTTATTATTGTTATTATTATTATATATATATATATATACATATATATATATATATATATATATATATTACATATTATTATTGGCTATATTATATATTAGCATATATATAGCTATATGTTGGTTATAAGGTTATGTTATTATATTATATATGCTATATTATTATTATACATATATTAAGTTATATTATATATATATATATTATTACATATATTGCTGATATAATTATTATTATTATTACATATTATTATTATTATACATATTGTTATACATATTATTATTATTAAGGCTATATTATTACATATTATTATTTATATACAACAATACATATATTACATTTATATACATATATATATATATATATATATATATATATATATATATATATATCTGTGGACAGTTCGTGGTCAAAATTCTTTGTATAAAATCAATATATATATATATATATATATATATATATATATATATATAGTAGTTATATATATAGGCATATATATATATATATATATATATATATATATATATATATATATATATATATATATATATATATAAAAAAAATAAATTTTTTTTTGGGGATTATGTTTCTTTTAAGAAATGACCGCCACTAGAGTAGATCGGCATGTACAGAGTTTGCCTTGCCATATAGGAAAAGGAACTATTTTTTTGACTCAGAGAAATAACAATTGCCACCAATCGCTAATATTAAAAAAGGGAATCGAGTAGAAATTTAAGTCGGCGGCTTATCAGTGAGCCTTCGAACGAAATCATATATAAATATAAATATATATAATATATATATATATATATATATATATATACATATATATATATATATATATATATGATATATATGTATGTATGTTATGTTGCGATATATATATATATATCTGACTTTTTAATATTTTTTGGGCTCACTAAGGGAAGTAGGCGTTGCATACTCTGCCTATCCCCAAAAGCCGCCACTGCCTCCTTATATATATATATATATATATATATATATATATATATATATATATATATATATATATATATATATATATATATATATATATATATATATATATATATATATATATATATATATATTTACATGATACCACCACTCACGGGCAATGCCCTTTTCAAAAGGAGGGGGCAAAAAAAAAAAAAAAAAAATTACATAAAGAAAAATAAAAATTAAAATAAATGGAAAGTAAACCCACCCTGACCCTTGCCTAACGCAATTCCCTCAGGTGGGTGCAGACGCGGGACTTAAATAGAGGAAGATTGAATATTGCAGGGAAAATAGAAGACAAGGAGTTCCACAAAACAGATGTGGCTGGAAAGAAGGAGGTACCACAACGAGTGATCCTTGAGTCTCCAATATTCACATAATTTTCATGTGAGAACAAGGCACCTCTTGTGTTACGAGGGTGACGCTGTGGTGGAGGAATGCGAGGAGGTCACCCCTCTTCGAGCACCTGCTGCTGTAATACCTATAGAAAGAGATAGGGCAACCAACGTCACGACGCAGGAAAAGGGTCAAGGGAGTCAGAAAGTATGTTACAGTTTCTTATAAGCCCTTAGCCTCTTAGCTTCAACTCTATCCATAAGAAGGGTGGAAACTGACCACCCCATATGTGGTAACAGTATTCCATGCAAAGGGGCGAATAAGACCCTATATAACTGGAGTATCTTACAGAAAAAAATTCACAAAAACAATCTGAAATTATGAATTCCAAGCTTCTTTGAGGCCATTTTAGCAACCGATGTGATGTGAGGTCTCCAAGACAATTCTTACTATTTATGTTTAGTCCAAGAATGTTTATGTTGTTAACAGGTAAGACATTAGAGCCGTCAAAGGGGGATATATATATATATATATATATATTGTTGGGTTGGTTATTATGTTATTGTATATATAGTATATATATATATATATATATATATATATAGTATATATATATATATATATATATATATATATATATATATATATATATATAGCATATATATATATATATATATATATATATATATATATTATATATATATATATATATAAATATATATATATATATATATATATATATATGATATTATATATATAGTTATTAGCAGGTATATAAGGCGTGTTGCTATATATATATATATATATACATATATATGCTATGTTATATATATAGCAAAGATATATATTTATAGAATATATATAAATATATATATAGCAGTATATATATATATATATATATATATAGCCACTATTCATATGGAGATAGGTTATAGAGGAAGAATATATATATATATATATATATATATATATATATATATATATATATATATAAATATATATATATATTCTTCATCTTAATCCTAATCTTAATCTTAATCTTA
>JABUQX010146236.1:12500-20000 GCA_015478945.1 Trachelipus rathkii | reverse complement strand
ACGCAAGTCTCCCCCTAGTTCATAAGAGCGGAAACCATAAATCGGTTAAATAGAGGTATATCGCCAGTAGACCTTGAATGCCGAAAGCCGTACTGGTAATCGGAAAAGAGAATGAGATTCCAGATGGCCTAAGAAGTGAGAGTTAAGAAGTGTTTCAAAGATCTTAGATAGAATACAAGTGAGAGCTATAGGGCGATAGTTAGAAGGATCAGAGCGGCTTCCTTTTTTCGGGATAAATCTGAACATAAAGGTGCGCTTACAACATTGAGGGAAAGTGTTAGTATTGTTGAAAGAGGACATGGTTAAACGAGGGGCTGGGTCAGTACGTAAGAACATTCCCTCAAAACTGCTAGGAATGCCATCCGCCACCCCGCCTTCCTATCAGCCCATAGATCTCAGGAGCCTCGTGTACCTGATCAAATGTAATCACAGGTAAAGACATAGGCACACCTGAGAGGAGAAGGAGAAGGAGAGGGGAGGAGGAATGCCAGAATCGTCCAAGAGGTTGAGTTAGGGGAAAATAGGGAGGCCGAAGAGATTGGCCTTTTCAGTTGGAGAGTTAAGCAATAGAGCCATCAGATCGAATAAGAGGGGCAAAAGAAGATTTACAGAAATTGTTAGAGATGTTTTTGGCAAGAGGCCAGAAAGATTTGTTAGTAGGAGATCCAAGGAGGTTAGCGCGAATTTCGTTTGATGAAGCCCGCTTTGCTCGTCGAAGAGTATCCCCGCAACGATTTTAGCTGAATGGAAATTAGCGAGAGTGATAGGGGAACGAGAATTTTTCCACACCCCGATAAGCGCTGTTCTAGCCTGAATGGTCAGAGAACAAGCACGATCGAAACATGGATTATGAGGAGAGAAAAAGATTTAATGAAGAAGGGAATGAACCCTGCTCATCCCGTCAACGATTACAGCTCCCACCTTAGTGGCAGAAGCCGAAGCGTCATCAGAGTCAAAGCAGTCATTCCAATTATAGTTAGTGTAGAAGCGACGCAAGGCCCCCCAATCAGCCCGATCAAAGTGCCAGAAAAAACGCATAGGGCAGGATGGAGCTGTTGGAGAGAAAGTATTGAAATTAAGAGATATAAGGTTGTGGTCAGATTTACCAATAGGGGCGAAGGTGGTGTATTTATAGAGAGAAGGACTAGTGGTGAAACATAGGTCAAGTGTGTTCAAGAATTGGTTGGATTAAAGAGTAGTTGTGGAATAGAAAACAGTGTGTACAACTAAATGGCAATAAGTCATCATGGGAAATAGTGAAGAGTGGTGTCCCACAGGGTTCAGAGCTGGGGTTACTATTGTTCCTCATATATATAAATGATTTAGACCAGGGACTTAAATGCAAGGTTTCTAAGTTTGCAGATGATACCAAAGTGGCCACCTCAGTTAGGAATAGTGATGGATGTATAAAGATTCAAAATGATCTTGATAAACTTCTTGGGTGGGCAGATAAGTGGCAAATGAATTTTAATAGTAAAAATTGTAAGGTTCTTCACCTAGGTTTCTCAAATAAAAGTTTTAACTGCGATATGAATGGGGATTAGCTTGAACCTGTGGACCAAGAAAAAGATATAGGTGTAATTATAAGCAGTAATTTGAAAGTAGCTAATCAGTGTTTGGAAGCAAATAATAAAGCTAATAAGATGCTGGGAATAATAAATCGCAATTATTGTTTACAAGAGCAAAGAAGTAATAAGTAAACTGTATAATAGCTATGAAAGAGCCAATAGAGTATTGTGCAAAAGTTTGGGCCCCTTATTTAAAGTAAGACTTAGATATGCCAGAGAGAGTGCAATGTAGAGCAGCAAGCGTGATTCTGGGTCTGATGGTAAGAGCCTATGAGGAGAGGCCATGAGTTAGGAATGTTTTCTAGTAGAAAGGATTTCTGTGACGGGACATGATACTCCTACAAAATTTTTTACATCTATTGGATAATATGGAGACCAATAAATTCTTCATAGTAGAGCACGGACGGGAGACCAGGGGGCATAACAAGAAGAAATTAAGAAGAAAGCATGCCATCCTTGATATAAGAAAGCATCTCCTTTTAGCAAAAAGAGCCAAGCTAACTCTTGGAAATGAGTTTGGTCACATGAGGTTTGTATATATATATATTATATATATATATATATATATATTATTATTATATATTATTATATATACATATATATATATACATATATATATATAGAAGATAAAGATATATATTATATATATATATATATATATATATATATATATATATATATAAGAAGAGTTGCGAGATGGGGTAGAGAGGGAATGGATCGTATATATATATAGTAGTTAAAGCGCCATATTCAAGGTCTCTTGAAATCTGGAATCCTGAAGGTCCAGGATTTTGGAAAGTGGTTTCCAGTTTCCAGGAACTGGAAACTGGAAAGTACTGATTGAAATTTAGTAATTCCAGGATTTTCTGGAATGGTATGTTGTTCCAGGATCCAGGAACTGGATCCTGGAAATGGAATATATATATATATATATATATATATATATATATATATATATATATATATATATATATATATATATATATATATATATATATATATATATATATAAGTACATGCTAAGAAAATATAAACACGCTTAGAGAATATGTACATGCTTACTTAGAGAATCCGTTCATGCAAGAGATAGCAGCATATATATATATATATATATATATATATATATATATATATATATATATATATATATATAGCAGAGTTATATATATATATGCGTTATGCTATGTATGATGGTGTTAGTATATACACGTATACGTACGTACGTACAAGTAAGGAAAGATACACGCGTGCGCGCGCATACATGCAAATTATTTTTTCGCGTCGGCCCGCCCCTCGCGAGAGGCCGCTGAAGCTGCACGACATCCTCCCCGTTCAATCGCTCGCCATCAACTGATTTTAAAAATAAAATGAGGGGAGAGAATGAGAGAGGGGAAATAGAGGGGAGAAGAGAAGGAGGGAGAGAGAGGGGATTGAACCAGAGAAAGGATTTTAATTACCTTTCAAGTCTAAAAGATTAATTATCTTTTTTAAGGAGGGGAGAGAAACGAATACATTTTGTTTTCAAACCAATTACTTTTAATTGGCAGGTTTTAAAAATTTATGACGTAAAATAACAATGGCCTGGGAATTCATAAGGGGAGAGAAATGATTTTAATTACCTTTAAATGACAGGTTTAAAAATTTATGACTTTTTAAGAAGGGTACTAAGCTACAGACAAAGGTTTAGGTTACAACTCTTTCTTTTAAAACTAATTATCGTTTTTAATTGGCAAGTGTAATTTTGAATGACAGGTTTAAAATTAATGTTTTAGGGGAGAAGACGTTTTCGTACAAGGGACTCAAATTTCATAATTATTAACTGTTGAAAAAAATCTTTTAACTCTCAATACAAATAATAATATTATTATTATTATTTTTATTATTATTATTATTATTATTATTATTATTATTATTATTATTATTATTATTATTATTATTATTATTATTATTATTATTATTATTATTATTATTATTATTATTATTATTATTATTATTATTATTATTATATATATATATATATATATATATATATATATATATATATATATATATATATATATATATATATATATATATATATATATATATATATATATATATATATATATATATATATATATATATATATATATATATATATATATATATTATTATTATTATTATTATTATTATTATTATTATTATTATTATTATTATTTTTTTATTTATATATATATATATATATATATATATAGTATATATATATATATATATATATATATATATATATATATATATATATAGTTATATATATATATATATATATATATATATATATATATATATATATATATGCTATATATATATATATATATATAATTGTATTGGTTAGAGTTTGATGACAACCATATTTACTTACATTTATATACATGATTTTCTGCATACTTGCTACTGCATACATACATACATACATACATACATACATACATATACATACATACATACATACATACATTACATGTACATGCTACAAACATATACATATACATACATACATACATACATACATACATAATACATAATACATACATACATAATATATATATATATATATATATATATATATATATATATATATATATATCAAACCACCCGCCCCTTCACCCCCACCCTACCCCATCCTTCCATGATCTATAGCTTCAGCGATCTATTGATTCAAGTCATATTTTGAGTATCATTTTGGGTAAACATAAAGTTCTTTATATACTAACCAACGATTATATGCTAACGTAACAAGTTTTTACATCAATAAAGCTAACATATCACAACCTGAACTAAGAATATAGTATACAACGACAAACCTAACATACCTTACGCTCAACTAAACAGCCAACATTATCAAAGTTCCATACTTAACAGCAGTAAGTAACTAACATTACATACACAACGTAACCTGTTCACACTTTTTCAAATGCATCTGTAACATATCATAGGTATTTTACCTTATCATAGTAATATTTAACAAAAATTTATCATAACCTCACCTAATTATCATACTAACCAGCGAATATATGCTGACGTAACAAGTTTTAACATTAATAAAGCTAACATAGCATAACCTGAACTAAGAATATAATGTACAAAGCCAAACCTAACACAGACTGAGAAAGAGACATAGGTGGTACAGGCACCGGTGCTGGAGCCGTGCGGTGCTGAGTTAGTAAACATTAGCTTAGCCTCAGACTGACATTTCTATTTTCAAATTCTCGTTTTCTTTTTATAAACGGTAAGAATATATATAGTTTGTCCTATTTTATTTTATAAGTTTCATTTTACATTTACTCTTTTTGTTTATTATTATTTTTTTTTTTTTTTTTTTTTTTTTTTTTTTTTTTTTTTTTTTTTTTTTTTTTTTTTTTTTTTTTTTTTTTTTTTTTTTTTTTTTTTTTTTTTTTTTTTTTTTTTTTTTTTTTTTTTTTTTTTTTTTTTTTTTTTTTTAATTTTCATGTTTATAACTTAAATTTTTTTTTGTTTTTATTTTTTATTTTATACATTTTTGTTTTTACTAAAAAAATTTAAGCTTTTCATGTTTGTTTTACCCACCCCCCACCCTCCCCACACACCTGTGATCTATTGATCTATTGATCTATCGAACTATTGATTCAAGTCATATTTTGTATAACATAACACAAAAACTTTTATTTATTTTTGTTTTGTTTTCTTTAAACATTTTGTTTTTACTAAAAAATTTATTCTTTTCATGTTTATAACTTAAAAAATTTGCGTTTTTACATACCCTAAAGCAGTAAATCAGTAAATCAAATCAACAGTCCCTTCCATTCCCCCCACCCTTCCATGATCTTATTGATCTTAGCTGATCTTTTGATCTTACTTGATCTATTGATTCATGTCATATTGTGTATAACAACACAAAAACTTTTATTTATTTTTGTTTTGTATTCTTTAAACATTTTGTTTTACTAAAAATTTATTCTTTATGTTTATGACTTAAAATTTTTTGCATTTTACACCCCTCCTAAAGCAGTAAATCAGTTAATCAAACCATCCAACCACCCTCCTATATTGGGGTATTGATCTATTGATCTATTGATCTACTCGATCTATTGATCTATTGATTCAAGTCATATTTTTTATTAAATTGCTATATGTTTTTTACATACCCTAAAACGTTGTTGTAGTTGATAAATATATCAAACGTTCAAGTTAAATGAAAATATACAACACTTTTTCAAACATATCTCTAAAATATTAATGTTAATTTTACATTAACATTGTAATATTGAAAACTAAACAAAATATATCTCATCCTAGCCTAACCGCCATACAAAGTTACTACAACAAGGTAACTAAAATAGTTTCAACTACCAGCAGAATTTCGCCATAGCGCTCATTCTTTACACACACACATACACACACACACACACACACACACACACACACTCACAATAATTATAGACACTTTACTTAATACATTAGCCTGGCAATCATCGTACTAACTTACTGATCACATGACTGCTATTTCTTTGATGTCAAGCAAATGTGTAACATTTTCTAAACCTTGTTGGAAGACATTTACATTTTTCACATGTTTAATATAAACATTTCGTTTTGTTATGTATTTTCTTTTACGTTTCTATTATTCTTTATATTTATATTTTGTTAAAAGTTAGTTATTTATTTATTTATTATAGTTTTGTTTTTATTTTTATTTATTTAAAATAATCTATATATTTTTAAAAACTTATTTATTTTTTGCTTATTCTGTTTAAAACATTTTGTTTTAACTAAAATTTCTTTCATTTTATGTTTATAACTTAAATTTTTTTTTGCATTTTTACATACCCTAAAGCAGTAAATCAGTAAATCAGTTAATCAAACCACCCACCCCACCCTCCTACCCTTCCATGATCTATTGATCTATCGCTCTATTGATTCAAGTCATATTTTGTATAACATAACACAAAAACTTTTATTTATTTTGTTTTGTTTTCTTTAAACATTTTGTTTTTACTAAAATTTATTTATTTTATGTTTATAACTTAAAATATTTTGCCTTTTTAAAGCAGTAAAACAGTAAATCAGTTAATTAAACCACCCACCCACCCTCCTACCCTTCCATAATCTATTGATCTATTGATCTATTGAACTATTGATTCAAGTCATATTTTGTATAAACATAAAAATAAGCTCTTCATATACATATATCATACAGTACAACGAATAAATGCTAGTATAACAAAGTTTTCACATCAATAAAGCTAACATATCATAACATGAACTAAGAATATAATATACAAAAACAAACCTAACATAGCTTACGAACGAGTAAACTGATAACATTAGCAAAGTTCCCTACTTAACAACAGTAAGTAACTAACATTACCAACGAAACGTAAGCGATTTACACTTTGTCAAGCATATCTCTAACATATCAATGTTAATTTTTACATTAACATAGTAATATTTATCAAAAATTTATCATAACCTTACCTAACTATCATACTCCCCAACGAATAAATGCTAACATATCAAAGTGTTCACATCAATAAAGCTGACATAACATAAGTTGAGCTAAGAACATAACAAACCTACCGCACCTTATACACGAATAAACTGCTAACATAAACAAAGTTCCCTACTTAACAACAGTAAAATAGCTAATAATGCCTACAAAACATATCCTATTCACACTTTTTTTCAAGTATATCTCTAACATTTCAATGTTAATTTAATATTGACATAGTAATATATATCAAAAACAAAACAAAAATCATCACCTAACCTAATTATCATAATTATTATTATTATTATTATTATTATTATTATTATTATTATTATTATTATTATTATTATTATTATTATTATTATTATTATTATTATTATTCCGTAGATCTCAAAACATGCCCAATGAGAGCGAAGGAATAACGCATCA
>JABUQX010146236.1:5000-7500 GCA_015478945.1 Trachelipus rathkii | reverse complement strand
TGATAGTTACCTTAGGTTATAGTAAATTATATTACTATGTCAATGTTAAATAATATTGTTATGTTATAGATATGATAAAAAAAATAAATAGGTTCAGCTAAGTTTTGCTATGCGATGTTAGGTACTTTTTCGATATTACGCTCAGAACTTTGGCTGTGCGGTGTTGCCAAATTTTCTCTGTCTGATGCGCTGTTGCCGTGCTTTCCCAGTTTATCTAAATCTTCCATCAGTATGATGCGTTATTCCTTCGCTCTCATTGGGCATGTTTTGAGATCTACGGAATAATAATAATAATAATAATAATAATAATAATAATAATAATAATAATAATAATAATAATAATAATAATAATAATAATAATAATAATAATAATAATAATAATCACACACACACTCTGATCCTATGATAGTTAGGTTAGGTTATGATAAATTTTTGTTAAGTTTTGATATATATTACTATGTCAATATTAAATTAACATTGAAATGTTAGAGATATACTTGAAAAAAGTGTGAATAGGATATGTTTTGTAGGCATTATTAGCTATTTTACTGTTGTTAAGTAGGGAACTTTGTTTATGTTAGCAGTTTATTCGTGTATAAGGTGTGGTAGGTTTGTTATGTTCTTAGCTCAACTTATGTTATGTCAGCTTTATTGATGTGAACACTTTGATATGTTAGCATTTATTCGTTGGGGAGTATGATAGTTAGGTAAGGTTATGATAAATTTTTTGATAAATATTACTATGTTAATGTAAAAATTAACATTGATATGTTAGAGATATGCTTGACAAAGTGTAAATCGCTTACGTTTCGTTGGTAATGTTAGTTACTTACTGTTGTTAAGTAGGGAACTTTGCTAATGTTATCAGTTTACTCGTTCGTAAGCTATGTTAGGTTTGTTTTTGTATATTATATTCTTAGTTCATGTTATGATATGTTAGCTTTATTGATGTGAAAACTTTGTTATACTAGCATTTATTCGTTGTACTGTATGATATATGTATATGAAGAGCTTATTTTTATGTTTATACAAAATATGCCTTGAATCAATAGTTCAATAGATCAATAGATCAATAGATTATGGAAGGGTAGGAGGGTGGGTGGGTGGTTTAATTAACTGATTTACTGTTTTACTGCTTTAAAAAGGCAAAATATTTTAAGTTATAAACATAAAATGAAATAAATTTTAGTTAAAACAAAATGTTTTAAACAGAATAAGCAAAAATAAATAAAAGTTTTTGTGTTATGTTATACAAAATATGACTTGAATCAATAGATCAATAGATCAATAGATCATGGAAGGGTAGGAGGGTGGGGTGGGTGGTTTGATTAACTGATTTACTGATTTACTGCTTTAGGGTATGTAAAAATGCAAAAAAAAAAATTTAAGTTATAAACATAAAATGAAAGAAATTTTAGTTAAACAAAATGTTTTAAACAGAATAAGCAAAAATAAATAAGTTTTTAAAAATATATAGATTATTTTAAATAAATAAAAATAAAAACAAAACTATAATAAATAAATAAATAACTAACTTTTAACAAAATATAAATATAAGGAATAATAGAAACGTAAAAGAAAATACATAACAAAACGAAATGTTTATATTAAACATGTGAAAAATGTAAATGTCTTCCAACAAGGTCTAGAAAATGTTACACATTTGCTTGACATCAAAGAAATAGCAGTCATGTGATCAGTAAGTTAGTACGATGATTGCCAGGCTAATGTATTAAGTAAAGTGTCTATAATTATTGTGAGTGTGTGTGTGTGTGTGTGTGGTGTGTGTGTATAGTAAAGAAATTGAGCTTTAAGTATAAGGACTCTTTGCTGGTAAGTTGAAACTTTTAATTTTAGTTACCTTGTTAATGAATGTTGCCAGGTGGAAGTGGTGCTTAGCTAGATGAGATATATTTTTGTTTAGTTTTCAATATTACAATGTTAATGTAAAATTAACATTAATATTTTAGAGATATGTTTGAAAAAGTGTTGTATATTTTCATTTAACTTGAACGTTTGATATATTTATCAACTACAACAACGTTTTAGGGTATGTAAAACATAGCAATTTAATAAAAATATGACTTGAATCAATAGATCAATAGATCAGTAGATCAATAGATCAATAGATCACGAATGAGTAGGAGGGTGGTTGGATGGTTTGATTAACTGATTTACTGCTTTAGGGTATGTAAAAATGCAAAAAATTTTAAGTCATAAACATAAAAAGAATAAATTTTTTAGTAAAACAAAATGTTTAAAGAATACAAAACAAAAATAAATAAAAGTTTTTGTGTTGTTATACACAATATGACATGAATCAATAGATCAATAGATCAATAGATCAAAAGATCAATAGATCAATAGATCATGGAAGGGTGGGGAATGGAAGGGACTGTTGGTTGATTTACTGATTTACTGCTTTAGGGTATGTAAAAACGCAAATTTTTAAGTTATAAACATGAAAAGAATAAATTTTTTAGTAAAAACAAAATGTTTA
>JABUQX010146235.1:25000-45192 GCA_015478945.1 Trachelipus rathkii | reverse complement strand
CTTTATAAATTGAGGTGAACCCGTATTTGATGTAACTCTCATCATACTGTCTCTTTTTTGATGGAGCCGCCACTAATATATATATATATATATATATATATATATGCGAGTACATTTCTAGAGAAGTCAGCTGAATGGGGAAAACATGATACCAGGGGTAGAAAAAACCATGGTTTTTAAAAGGCAAAAACCAATGGTTTATATAATAAATTTGTGTACCACAATCCTTAGTGAAGTTAGTGCGAATTTTTAATTTTTGTCTATAGTATTTACATTATTTATTTTATGTTTTATAAGTTTTTGGGCTAAAATATTTATATTAAGCATTCATAAAACAGCAATTTAATTTTAAATTGAAATTTTATACACTTTTCTTCAAAAACAAATTAAGGTTTATTTTTCAATGTTATATATATATATATATATATATATATATATATATATATGTATGTATATATAATATATCTTATATATATATGCTCAACAATATATATATATATATATAATAATATATATATATATATATATATATATATATATATATATATATATAGAACCATAAATTATTATACTTCACCTTCATTGAGCGGGGTAGTGGTACGTGCAGCCTCTCTCACTCACACCTCCCCTCCTCTCGCCCTCACCCACCTCCTCCACCCCTCTATCCCTCGCCAGCACCCTACCCTCCTCCTCCTCATCCTCCCACTCTCAGCATCTCCTTTGTTCATCCATCCACCTCCTTCTTGGTCTCCCCTTCCTCTCCTTCCTATTCCCTCCGCCTCCCAAACTCTCTTAACCCCTCTCTGTTCCTCCATTCTCACTAGATGACCCATACCATCTTAACATTCCCTTCTCAACTCTTCCCACCAACCCATTCCCTCCAATCACATCTCTCCCTCACCACCCTATTCTTAATCTCTTCCTTCTGCTAACCCCACAAATCGCTCTCAACCCTTCATCTCAAATGCTTCCAACTTCTTCCTGGACCTGGCATTCAACCCCCACGTTTCACACCCATACAACACCGCTGGTACACAAATTTTTTCAAACATACTTATCTTAACTTTCTGTGATAAATCCCCCCCTTTTCATAATTCTCTCAGACCACTCAAAGCTCTCATTCCTTCTCCTACTCTATGTTCTATCTCCTCCCTCATCCCTCTCCCCCCTTACCCAAATCCATCCCTAAATATCTAAAAATCCTTACTTCTTCCAATACTACACCCCCTACTCGAACCTCTAACCCCTCCCCTCCTCTCTTTCCTCCTCCTCAAACACACTAACACTTTACTCTTACCTGGATTTATTTTAAGCCCCTTTTGTCCACACATTCTCTCAAACTCCCTCACCAAATACCTCAGCCTTCCGCGTTCTTCGCCACTAGGGCAGTATCGTCCGCAAACAGTATCATGTTCACTTCCTTTCTATCATTCCCATTCATCAATTCCACCTCCCTCCCCTCCCTCACCATTCCTCTGCAAACACTCTCCATAAACAAATTGAATAGCCACAGCGACATTACACACCCCTGCCTCAATCCTCTCACCACCCCAAACATCTCACTCTCCCCTCCTAACACTCTCACACACATTCGACTATTCCTATAAAAGGCCCTAATGCCTTTACCTAATTTACCCCCACTCCATTTTCCTCAACACCCTCCACAATTCACCCCTCTTCACTCTATCATATGCTTCTCTAAATCTAAAAACACCCATACACTTTCCCTTTCCTCTCTATGCTTTTCTCCACAAGCATCTTTAGTGTAAACACTTGTGGTCCCACACCCCTTCCCATCCTAAATCCTCCTTGTTCTTCCCCATTCTCCCCTCCGTTAAACCTCTCCCTCTCTCAATCAGTACACTTTCCCTACCACACTTAAAAGACATATGCCTCTATAATTCCACATTCCATCCTATCCCTTTTCCCTTTAGGGGACCAAACAACCATCCTCCCAATCCTGTGGTACCCTCACCACTCCTCCAACATATATTATATAACCTATACAGCCATTCCTCCCCCCCTATGCCTCCCTTCTGCAACATTTCCATTCTCTCACCATCCAGACCTGCGGACTTCCCTTTCTTTCCTTTATTCAAGGCCCTAATAATTTCCTCTTTGTATTTCATCCTCCCCTCCCTCCCAATTCACTCCCCATCCTCACCTCTTGCAAATCCTTCCTCCCCTCCCCACCCACTTCATTCAATAATCCACTAAAATACTCCCCACCTCTTCCTCACCCTATCTTCTCCTCCTATCCACTCCCCTCCTCCCTTAATCCTCTCCCCCAACCCCTCCTTCCTCTTCCTTTTTTATTTACTTCTTTCCAAAACATCACTCCCCCGATTCAAAAATTTCATCACTTTCTACCATTCATCTTTGCTCTTCTCTTAGTCCTCTCCACCATACTCTTTGCTTCCACTCTAACCCTTCTATATTTCTCTAGCTTTCTCTCTCCTACTTCCCAACCATTTTCACATATGCCTCCTTTTTCCTTTTCACCACCTCCTTCACCTCTTCTCCTCCATTCACTCCCTTTCCTTCTGCTTGCACCCACCTTTTTTACTCCACACCCTTCTAGCCTCTTCACATACTGCCTCTTTAAATTTCATCCACTCCCCCTCCACCCCAATTTCCGTCCCTCTCACGTCTCTCCACTATCCTCCATACCTCTCCTAGCTCCTCTTACACTGTCTCCTCAATTTTCCACCTCTATCACATCTACTCTCCTCTTTCTCCCCTTTCCCTAACAATCTTACTCTCCTCCCCACACCCTTATCCTGCAACCACCAAATAGTGATCCGATATCCCCTCCCCGCCCCTCTAAATACATTTACATCTAATCTGCCTCTGTCTTCATTTACACACATAATCCCATTCACCCTCCCCAGTTATCTCCTCTTCCATGTATGCTTGTTTTCACTTTTTTGAACCAAGTATTCCCTACTATCATTCCACATAACTCTAACAGACTTTCTCCATTAACATTCCTCCCTACCCCAAATGGTTCTGTTATTCTTCCCACCCTCCACCTCTGCATTCAAATCTCCCAAATAGACAATTTTATCATTTGAAACTTTTAGCACTCAATTCAACATAAAATCTTTCTCTCTCCTCCTCCCTCACTTCACTGGTGCATATGCGCATATAAAACCCATATTTCCCCCAATTTCACTTTTACACATTATCCTCGAACTCACCTGGTTGCACACCCTTACCTTATCCCACACCTCTTTCCTCATAACTATTCCCACCCCTTCCCTCGCCCTCACTCTCTCGTTCACCCCTGATATCATACCCTTGTATTTTCCAAAGTCCATCTCCCTCTTTTCCCTTCAACAGTTTCAGTTAACCTAGCACATCAACCTTTTTCTTCAAACATGCCCACTTCCTCCCTCACCTTTAAATCCCTCAGTTTACCTCTCCGTTCATGCATTCAATTTAAAACTTTATAACTCCACGTGTGATCCTAGTCTCCCACGTTTGATGGGACTCCCCACCCTAGGCACTTCCCAACACCTAAGGCCACCACCCCTGGCTCACTCCAGGCCAGTAGCGGAATCTTCCTTTCTCCTGTCTTCCGGCTAACCTCAGATTAACTCTCCAACTAAATACGAATCGATCTTTGATTCCAATAACCGAAGTTAAATCAAGCTATCGAGATATCTGACAGTAGATGCAGCAATGGCAATAATTAAACAACCTTTCTGTATATACGTTATGTAAGTTTCCGTTGGATGAGAGTGAAAGTGTGTTAGCAGGATTAAGAGATGTTAGGGATAGGAGTGTGAATATGAGAGTGGAAGATGCAAGTAAATTTTGCGTGGAATTGGATGAAGTGGTGAATGAAATAAAGGCGAATGCACGAGTAAGAGAGATTAATAAAGAAATTGCGAATATGTCTGAGAAGTTACTTAGATTTGAAGGTGTAAATGAAATAGTAGAAGTTGAAGATAAGATTGTTGATGGGAATGAGAATGGTAATAGGGTCCAGGTAGAAGGTACAAGAAGACCTTGTACTAGGAGTATAGGCAGAGTGGAAGAGTATGATTGGATTATGAAAAAAGGATTGTAGAATGTAAGAGCGAGTGAATGAAGTTGGTGGCGTTCAAATTATGAGACAAACTTAGGTGGGAGGGATGTGGTAGTGTAGGTTTAGGATTTTTTTTAGTCTCATAATTTACCTTTTTTTATTTTTTTTAGGGGTGCTTCTAGAACGTCCACCAACAAGGAAAACCTGGAATTTGCAGTGTTACTGTTTATTTATAAGTGTTTTTTTTTATTTTATTATATTATTATATTATATTATTATTATATTATATTATTATTATATTATTATTATTATTATATTATTATTTTTATTTTATTATATTAATTTTTTTAGTTAAAAGTTTAAAAAAAAAAAGGGGGACTATAGACTTTCCGTACATTTTGAATTTTATTCCCCAAGTGTGAAAAATTGAAAAATAGAAGACTATCTAACTTTCTCAACGATTTACGTGCAACTGGTAATTATAACATTATATTTTTTATTATTATTATTATTATTATCATTGTGGGGATTAGTGACCCAGTCCCAGGTAGCTGGGCTAATGAAGACCAGATCACCAATCTACATTTCTTCCTACTTCCAAACAAATCTCAGGCGCAGTACCACTTTTGCTCGATTAGTTTGAAAGGAGCCAATGAATAGTGGAATATAAATTTGTATATATATATATATATATACTCAGTGGACCTCGTGTGGACCAGAGTAATTAATATATATATACAACGAATGAAAAATAATTATTGATTCTCTAATTTACTGCTTATATAAACCGAATGTCCATAAAAGAACCGAGTTTTTATTATGATGAATTTGGGGACGAAAAAGTTTTATCGTATATTAAATTTAATTGAAATTTATTTTCTATAGTTGTTGAAAGTTTATTGAGTTTATTTTATATGGAAGTCGCTTTAATATTTGAAATTATAAAATTTTTATTGCAAAGTTATTTCTGAATTTCCGAATATGTGTAACCACGTTATCGAACAAGATGTAGTATAATTTTATATCTTCGAAAGTGGACAGAGATGAAAAAAACTCTAGTCAAGTTCCGAAGATGATGACAATAATAACAACAATATTTATTGTGATAACGATAACAATAACAGCATACTACCAAGACTTCCTATAATTAGTACCATGGAAGCAATAATAATAATAATAATAATAATAATAATAATAATAATAATAATAATAATAGAAAGCAGTATACTAGCTACACTAAAATAAATGATGATAATAATAATAATAATAATAATAATAATAATAATAATAATAATAATAATAATTATTATTAATGGTAATGACTACCAATAATAATTATTATTTGTAGGAACAATCTTCGTTGAAGACACAAAAGTGTTTCAGTGAGAAGATGAATTCCGATAATAACTTTGCTTTTGTTCCTTAATGAATCTAGTTCTTACAAAGAAGACTAGAAGCCATTTAGAACGTATAAGCAAGGTTTAAAGAGGGAAGGCTAATTATTATTACTAAACAGAGGTAAAGCCTCTGTCTAAGGGAACTAACTTGCTCCACCACCAGGGTTAAACTATATCTACCATTACCACTAGTTACAATTTTCATGCACGGAATTCGCGGCGTGAAAGTTACACAATTTTTCAGGAACTCGCTGAACTTTGGGCCATAAATTTTATTATTTTATGACAAATTTTTATGGATGTATATATATATATATGCGTCTATATATATATAGAAATTATATTTATGTAATAAAAATTATATAATTTCAATTACAAATAGTAATTTTAATTGGATGAATCATTTCAAGTAGCTATTTCATTTGTCAAATTTTGACCTGAAAATTTTCGTTACGCGATCAACTATCAAAGCTATTTTTTAATATTTTTGAATAAATATTTATGAGTTTATATATACCATTCGTCAGATATATATATAGAGATCGATTTTTTACTATAAAATTCAAAGGGGGAAGAGTCTAAATGATAAATTTATAGGAAGTTTCAGTTTCGAGTCTGCTCCCGAAAAATCAAATTTTACACTATGAAAATTTTGACTATTTTGATTTATGATTTATTTAATATTTTCAACCTTTTTATTTCCTTCGTTTTTATAATCCAATCTAAGTTTTAATATTGATAAAAAATGATTTTCATTTTTTATCGACGAGGCAATAATTTATGACCTACTTATTTTGATTGAAATTTCCAAATTCAACTACGAGATTTTTTTTTTTTTTTTTTTTATAATAAATTGTATTCATTCAATTTCTGCGTTTTTATTTATTTTTATTTGACTATTTATTTTTTCTATTATTATTGTTTATCCGAATCTTTGAGTTTGAAATTTTATAAATATTCCCCTTATATTAAAATTTCCTTAAAATCCTTTATTTATCCAAATTTTCCCTTTCTGCGTTTTTGCTTACTTTTTGTATATGATTTTAAATATTTGTATGTGTAAAAAAATAAACAAAAAGGTAGTATACATCACGTTGGGTACAAAGTGTGTTTGTAAATATTATATCTTTTTAGCTTTCGCCGAAGAGATAGAGAGAGGAAGAGCAAAAAGATAGACAAAAACCTCGAAGATTTCTCCACCTACAAATAAAACTGGACATAAAAATTAAGACGAAATAAAAAAAGGGCGACTTGGAAGGTGATTTGCACAGATATTTGGTCCGGTGATAAAAACCGGTTACCAAATAACCGTAGGCGAATCGGATTAATCCAAGACTGTGAACTATTCTATATGAAGTACTTCAACATTATATATCGCCTCGTGTGTCCACTATCAAAATTGGGTCATTCCAAATAGAACAACACAATCAGAAGAGACTGATTCGATATATAACGTCAAAACACTTATCAAAAAATTAATATATAAACGAATCAAAAAATAATGCCTTTTTTTCTAACATCTGAAATAGGATAGAAGGGGGGCTGAATAGCCATTAGTGGGGTCCTATCAGTTTGTCCAGGAAGGCTTTATGAATGATATACCTATAAAAATTCTAAGATCACTGTTTAACGGAAGGAAAATTTCAATGGTTCTGCTGTTGATTTATAAAAAAAAAGGATCAAACAGCCCTGACTTAAACATCGGTAAAACGCCTCCAAAATGGCGCGGAACCTCTAAAATATGAAAGGTAGAGACCCGTCTTAAGGATAGGCCTCGATGAAAGATGTTAAGCTACTCGATACTGCATTATAAATGAATCTCGTAGACTTCTCTTTCGACTCGGAATGCAAAATATGGGACGGAGTCTACTGATGACAAGTGCAGTAAATTAAGATTGTAATGCTCCTCGGTCGCTCTCGCCGTTTTATAGTCGATCAAAACGACGTCGAGGGGGTTGACGGTGAGCAATTAGTTAAATAAACTTTAAATTGAATTATTAATATTTCAATAACAAATTTATTATCAAAAATTAGCAAATTTAAAATTATATAGTAAATAAATAAATTTATCAAACGAACTAATGTAGATTTATCGTAAAAATCATTAGAAGTTTACAACAGAAACCTCTGGCAACAATCACATGTTGTAAACTGGATATGTTTATTCTCAGAGAAATTACATAATAATTGTAATTTTTTAATTAAAGATAATTAACAATTTTAACAATAACTATCAGATTCTGTATGTTTTTCTGATTAATTTGATATAAATTTTATTTTTCTAGGACGATTGCAAGCTAAAATATATTGAATTTTTAATGTAAAAATTTGAAAGGTCATCTGAGGTCAAAACTTGACCTTTCGATTAAAGGAGGTCAATGACACTTACGTAAATGAAAGATTAGAGTGTTAAGACCAACTTGAAATACTAACCAAGTCTGACAATCATTGAGCACCTGGTTAATTAGGGGTGGGTGGGAAAACTTTCAAAATGAAAATTCTCAAAATCGAAGGCCTATCTTTGACAGGTAATTCGATATGTTTATAATTATGTAATTATGACTTTGATTGATGTAAAACTTTATCAAAATATAGTTTTATATCTGTAGTATAATCAAGGGAAGTATGAAATTTCAAAACTCTGTCAAAAGAGAGAAAATCGAATGCCGGTTACTTGTATCAGTTTTACTTTAAGAAATTTTGATTATAAGAGGTATTGTATATATATCTACTCTCATATATATATATATATACGTTATATATATATATATATATATATATATATACATAAAGATAGCAGAAGAG
The DNA here is from genome assembly GCA_015478945.1 of Trachelipus rathkii. Lineage (NCBI taxonomy): Eukaryota > Metazoa > Arthropoda > Malacostraca > Isopoda > Trachelipodidae > Trachelipus > Trachelipus rathkii. The sequence goes on along the minus strand of JABUQX010146235.1, from coordinate 36,957 downwards.
CAAGAGTTGGGAGTAGCAGGTATATATATGAGCAGAGTATATATATATAGGGTACGTATATATATATATATATATATATATATATATATATAGCAGAGCAGTTATATATGGAGGAGCATATATATATATATATATATATATATATATATATATATATATCGAAATATATAATATTTTTGGCTGAAAATTGGTACGATAATAGTTTTTGACATGAATAAGAAGAATCCGTTGAAATTTTTAACAAAAAATGAAATGGGGGGGAGCTCCAGCCCCTAACCCCATTTTTAGGGGTTACAGGTAACCCAAGGGTCCCAAACTTGGGATTTTAACTATTTATTATTAAATGAATCAATATTGTGAATTTCAAGGGCGTAGCCCAATTATAAGGGATACTTTACTCTTATGAGCCACTATCATAATACGGTATTGAAATCTGAAATTTCTCGGTGCAAATTTGCACCGACTCTCAGAGCAATTTTTTATTAATAAATTTTAATTTTCATATATAAATGATTATTAAGATTATTATTTACAAAATTTTAAAAGGAAATAGCGATGACTAATGCATTCACAATTCCCTTGATCACGATCGCAAATCAACCACTCGCGAATCCAGTCATCAAAACCCAAAAGGAAAACTGGCCACAAGTGGCAAATGAAGTAATTTAAAATAAATTACGACATTAAATTCCCCAGCCAAAGGAATCCAACAGAAAAATATAATTTGTTTTCGTAAGTTTTGGTGAAAGAAATAAATAAGTATACTTTTCATTCGTCAGTGAACTGTGTCTGAAGGATAGGAATTTTGAATGGGTCGGTTGTGGGTCACACTCAGGCATATGTAATATAACTTAACTCTCACGTCTTGCACCTTCTAGTTTCAAAATATCACCACTAACAGAAGGCAACGACCCTGATTTTATTAAAAAGGGGGGTGGTTGTTCCTTTCTTAAATAAAAAGGTGGGTTAATAACCCGAACCACCAACAGTATCAAAGTCAAGGGAACTACGGAAACCCTTCCCCTAAAGAAATCTCCATCCCAGGACAACTGTTTCTCGAAGAATATAATAATTACAAGGTCACTACCTTTAGTTCTGAAAATAAATGTATTTTGAAACGAAAATGCAAGGCACTCGAAATTACATTACACAGTCAGTAAGTCCCGGCACACACACCCTGAAGTAAGAAAACCCCTAATGCCGTACAAAAGGAGCTTAACTACTTTTGAAGAGTCCTGGGGACACTGGTGAGAGGAATACACAGTTCACGTTTGAATTAAAGTATAAGTAAGAAATTTTAAAAGATTATTTTTATTGTTCAATAGTAAGAGAAATTATATGATAAGTTTTTTAATGTTGTCTAAATGGCTAATAAGGTTGTCGTCGAAGCTTATTTCGAATCGAATATAGCTTTGATTCGACGGGAAGCCAGGATGTTAGCCTGGCGGCGGTTCCTAGGGGGAGAACTTGATGTTGTAGGTGATTCTTCTTCTGTAGAAGAATCATAAATGTTACTATGAATTTCCAAAGGGTAAAGATGAATGACTGCGCGAGTAATTTCACCTGTTCTCGTACTCAAGGAAACCGATCGTACATAGCCATCAGGGGAAGTATGTAAAACTTTTACAATTCCCAATTTCCATTTTAAACGGGGACCGTCATCTTCCACCAGGACGACGTCTCCGACAGTTACATTTGGGCGATCAGATTTATTGTAAGATTGCCTTAAATTTAACAAATAATCCTTTTCCCATTTAATTTTAAATTTATTTACAAGGGAGAGGATGTATTTGTAGCGTTTACCAATTTTTATAGGATCTAAATATGTGGGATCCATTTCAATAAGTTCCTCTGGAACTGGGAGCGAATTTAATTTATGCCCTGTTAATAAATGGGAAGGGGTGAGTGGTTCCTCACTATGGAGGTCATCCCCTACAAAGGTGAGAGGACGGCAATTTAAAACCGCCTCTACTTCAATTATAATTGTATAAAATTCATCATAAGTGATGAGGGCATTAGTAAGGGTACGTTTCAAATGGAGTTTGGTTAATCCAATTAGACGCTCAAAAAATCCTCCGTAGTGGCTGCTACGAGCAGGATTGAACCTCCATGTAATGGAGTATTGATTAAAAAATTGTTTTACTGATGGTAAACTATGTAACTGTTTTAAATAATCAGATGATGCATGGAAGTAGGTGGCGTTATCTGAGTAAACAACAGAAGGGACACCACGTCTACCCATGAAGCGGCGGAATGATCTCAAAAAAGATTCTGTGCTATTGTCTAAAACGAGCTCGAGATGGACTGCTCGAGTCGTTGCACAGGTAAATAATACAATATAACATTTTGTTGTAGCTGTTTTTGAAGTTTTAATTATAAAATGACCTGTCAGGTCAACTCCCAAAATAGTAAATGGTTTGGTGTTTATAACTCTTACTTTAGGCAAAGCAGCCAGAGGGGCAGACCTAAAGTGAAGGGCTTGTAAACGTTTGCACAAAATGCATGGTCTTGTGACCTTTTTAATATTAGTTCTCATATGGGAAAAATAATACTTTCTGCGTATTATTAAAAGGAGCTCAGAGGTTCCTAAATGATGAAAGGACATATGGGTGTCCCATATGATGAGTTTTATCAAATGATGGTTGTTTGGGAGTAAATAAGGGAATTTGGTGTCATAAGGCAGGAAGGAATTTCCTAACCTTCTATCGCACCTGAGTATACCATTTACTAATATTATATTAAGTTGTTTACACAGATGTGTAAGGGGTTTTTTGTTTTTTAAACAGTCTATTTCAGTCTGGAAATGCAAACTTTGCACAAATTTGATCCAATATGACTCAGAAATTTGTATCTCCTCAATGGAGAATTGATGGGAGAATTCAGGTTTTATAATTGATTTATTTAAAGGGGATTTATTTACAGAGTTTTTCAAATTTTTTATGAACCTGAATACTAAAGCTGTTATTTTTATAATTTTATTGTAAGATGAATAATTCTCACTGTTCAGTATACTCTCAACTGGAGTAACTGTCACAGCTGAGATTATTAAATCTTCTTCTTTATTTTGTGAAGAAGAAGGATGTTCCCTCCAGACTGGCCAGTCTGAGGGATTTAAGAGCCAAGTTGGACCTGATGTCCATAAATCAGAAGATAAATATTTACAGTCTGACCCGCGAGAAGCGAGGTCAGCGGGGTTGTCCTGTGTAGGGACATATTTCCACTCTATAGAGGGAACATTTTTTCGAATCTCGTCCACCCTGTTCTGGTTAAAGGTGGGGAGTTGTTTTTGGGAGAAAATCCACTGCAAGGTGACTTGACTATCACACCAAGCATATATTTTTTCAAAGTTTAATATATTTTCAAATGTTTCTAATATAAATTTCAACATGCGAGATGATAATAGAGCTCCCATAAGTTCTAAACGGGGGATGGAAAGCTCTTTAATGGGGGATACTTTTACTTTTGATAATAATATTTTTGATATGGGTGTCGAGTCTGCACAAGAGACAACATACACCACTGTACCGTATGCAGAGCCAGATGCATCGGAAAAGGCGTGGAGTTCCACATTAATTGAATATATAAGTTGCCTGGGCAACTTTAAGTTTAAACATTGTTCAAATTGAACCACAAGTGATCTCCACTCTTTTTGAAGATCATTGGGGATCTTGTGGTCCCAGTCAAGTTTTAATTTCCAAATTTTTTGTAGAAGCATTTTGCCTCTTATAACTACGGGTGACAAAACACCAAGAGGATCAAATGCAGATGCAACATTATGTAGTATTTTACGTTTAGTATTGGCTTCTGGGTCGAAGCTACGAGTGGGGTAAGACATGGTATCGGAGGAAGTATCCCATTCCATACCTAAAATTTTTAAACAAGGTTCTTCTATGCCCAATTCTTTCTCTTGAAACATAGAAGCAGCGAGAGATGAGTTGGAAGCCCACTCTCTTAAATTTAAACCAGCCTCTGCAAATAAGGATCTGGTTTCAAAAAAATATTGTTTTATTTCCTCTTCGGTGTCAAATGTACCGAAGAGGTTATCTACATAAATTTGTTCTAATATGGCATCCTTGTATGCCGTTTGGGATTTATTTACATGATGGTGGAGGCATGCTGCCAATAAAAATGGACTACAAGTTGCTCCAAATAGTACTGATTTGAACCTATATGTCACTATAGGTGATTGGGGGTCTGAGGGGTCTCTGACCCATAGGAAACGAGTTGAATCTCGATCCTTTTCTGCTAAGCGAATCCCTAAGAAAGCTTTCTCAATATCTGATGATGTTGCGTACTTTTTTATTCTAAATTTTAATAATAATTTTCCCAGATCTGTTATCAGAGACGGACCACTGTGTAAACAGAAATTTAAACTGGGATTGTTGGATGAGCAGTCATAAACTAAACGAAGTTTAGTTGTAGAGGAATTTTTGCGCACCCCATGATGGGGAAGGTAGTGTAACTTGGCTTCAGGATGGAGGGGGGTGGAAGGTTTTACTTCCTCGATGAAGTCAAGGGACAGCTGTTCCTTTATCACATCGTTATATGATTTTAATAATTCGGGTTCAGTCCTGAGCCGTTTCAGTACACTATAAAGTCGACGTTTCGACAAAGAATAATTATCAGGTAAGTTGATGGTTTGTACGCCATGGCAATGACACCACATATTTCCCATTTATAAAGCGCAAATTTTCTTTAAATGATTCAAGGGTAGTTTTTTCAGCTAGAGTAAACTGCTCATCAGGTAATATTCCAATATGGGAGAGAGACCATAAACGATCAAGGTCGTCTATGGAGTTTTTATTATACTCCTCCTCTGTGATCACAGAAGGAGGGGGGAGGGGGTCCTCAGCTGAGGAAATATTTATATTTTCTATATTTTTTATCGAAGCAGAATCAGTACTAAAAGCTTCAGCTGAAGCAGATAAAATATTTTGATTAATATTTTCAATGGTGTGAGAGTTCTCACAAGTCTCAGAGGAGACAAAATTCATATTTTTTGTACTTTTCGAGGGGGAAATAATAATTTTTTCAGAAAGGTGATTTTCAACACCAACCTCAGTTGAGGCAAAATTCATATTTTTTGTACTTTTAATGGGGGAATCAATTTCACAAGCCTCGTCCGAGGCAGACAAAACCTTAAACCTATTTACTAAATCTAAATATTCCTCTTGGGAAAAATATGAAAGCTGATGCGCATTATTTACAACTTCCCCTCCCTCGGCATCTTCGAAGGGAGGTGAAGGATTTAAATTTAAAGAGTCCTCTGCCTCAGTTATAGAGAGGGGAGGATTTTCACTTAAAGCTAATGGTTCTTCCTCCTCAATTATAGGGAGAAAGGAAGAATGATCAATATTTTTATGATTAGAATGGCTAAAACTAATTATAGGATCAAAAAATTGGACTTCGGCCCTAAAAGAAGATACAATAGTGACTTGAGAATCTGTGCCACCAGAAGTAAAAGGTAATTTGCCCCAAATAATATTACCTACATTTGTTTTTAACAGATTTACATTGTTTATTTTCTCATATGATTGGAGAAAATGGGGGAGGTTGTCGGATCCAAGAAGTAAGCCAATGTCCGTAATAACATCTGATGTTGGATAAGGATTGGCAAGGGGGATACGATATTGTCTGAGCATTTGTGTGGTTTTTACAAGCCCAGGTATTTTAAGATCGTTGGGAAGGCGATCTACTATAACAGCAGATATAGGAATCACCCCCTCCTTGGTACTGATGTTTAAGGTGACCACATCATGTACTGAAGGAGTGCCCTTTTTGTTAATTCCGTTTATGGAGATGTTAACAGTGGAATGGGGAATGCAGTTTAATATTTTAGCCACTGATCTCGATATCAGCGAGACCTGGCTCCCTTGATCGAAAATGCTTCGAACAAGGATGGGTTTGTCTCCTTTATTTATTTTTAAATCCGCTATGGGAAGAGCTACACCGTGGCTCTGAGCCAACAGGGTGGAGGTGAGGTGGTTTGAAGCGGATTGGGGTATAGTTGTAACATATTCTGGTTTTTTATATTGGGGACAAAGAGCAGTATGATGCTCAGGAGACTGACAAGTGTAACATTTTTTGTTGTTTTGACAATCAGGTGTAGGGTGACTGCTACTCAAACACCTTCGGCACCAATGATGATTTTGGACAATTTGGTTTCGAAGTTCAAGAGTGTTTATAAGACTACAATTGGCGGTGTAATGACTGCTGTTACAGAAACGACATTTTATAGGGTTATTTTGACCATTATTATTATAAAAGGTGAGGTTATGATTATTATTTGAAGGGCGATGTTGATAATTATTTTGATTGTTATTATAATATGGGGTTCTATTTTGATGGTTAGGGGGTTTATTATTGTTAAACCTATTAAAGTTGTTATTAAAGTTAGGTTTATTTTGGTTAGGTTGGTAGTTTGGTTTATTATTGGACCTTTGAGGTGGTGAATTTATATTTGTATTTAATATAGTTGATTGTTTGGGTTTGGCCCCTTGTCCCTTCCATTTATTATTGGAAGGTGAAGTATGCTCAGATTTTTTAGGGGGGTTTTTATCGTCCTTGTTGGATAATGTTTGACCTGAGGCCTCTAAAACTGAAAGGGCCTGGTTTAACATTTCAAAAAGTAATTCAAGGGTCCAACTTTCACCAGCCCTATCCCATTTCACCTTTTCTTTGATTTGTGAGGGCAATTTTTGAGCCAGTAAAACACCCAAGATAGTGGAACCAGTTTTATCGTCCACTATTAGTTTTTTATGTTTTAAAGATTCTATATAACATTTTATGTCAGCTTTATATTGATAGAGATCTGCGTATTCATATCTAGGGGGGGTTAACTTAGTTAATTTCAATATTAAAGTCTCTTGGACTTTTGCAGGGTTATCAAAATCTTCCTTAAGAAGATCTCGAATAACTTTATAATTATCACCGGTGATGGCATAGCCAGATACCATCTGTTTTGCTGTGCCTTGAAGACAATCCAATAATAAACCGAGTTTACTAAGATCAGAATAGTTCTGACCTTCGACATAATTCTCAAATGATTCGATGAAAGAGGCATATTCTAAAATATTGCCATTAAAGGTAGGTAGTTTTTTAATGGGACGTTTAAATGCCTCCGGCTCTCTAGGGGTAGCCGGAGCAATCGGTGATGTAGGACGCGAAGCTGGTCGCGAAGGTGGTTTAGTAAGTTCTTGAATTTTATATTTAATGGTAGTAATTGTTTTTAATAGGGCAGTATGCCTTGAATAATTTTCTTCATCATCGATTAATGAATTCTCATCGTCCAAACATTGGGCGATGTTGTTGTCAGTTTCAGCTAATTTGAGATCTAAGTCTTCTAAGTTAGTTATGATATAACCTAAGTCATCAACTTTAGTATTTGGATCTAATAATTTATTATTGGCCTCGTTAATAGCCTTGGTAGCACGACTCCGTAATGTTTTACGTGATTTTTTGTGTGCCCCATAGACTTTGAGGTCACTATCTGATAGATCAGACATATGGGAAGCCATTTTTAATCAAAAATTTAAAAATATATAAAGAGAAAAAATGTGTCTTGAGACACTAAAATATTAAAATATTTAAATTTATCAGATTAAATGTTGATTTATAATACAAGTACAATATAGATTGTACAAGTAAAAATATTGTACAAGTACGAGTACTTTGTACAAAAATAATGTGTCTTGAGACACAAAAAGAACTATAAGATTAAATATATTTTATAATGTTCAACAAAAATGTTGAACCGATGAACCGGTCTCAATGTACCGGTATAAAGCGCTGGAATATTGTATAAAAATTTATACATGAAAGAGTGTCTCGTGACACTAAAAAATCAAATTATAAACTAAGTTATTTTTATATAATATATATATATATATATACCGGATAAAACCGGTAAAATGTGAATACCTATACGAGGTATCACTGAAAAGTATATATATATTCAAATATATATAAATATATAAACTATTGTTTATATAAAAAATATTGCCCCTACGGTCAGTGAGTGGTGAATTTTTATATATATATATAAATAATTTTATGAATATTATTATTAGAAGTATTTAAAACTAACTTAATATTAAGTAATTGTGTTTATATTACACAAACAGATTTTATATAATAATGAGACTTAAAATTATTTAAAAACGTATGTTCTTCTACATACAACAAGATATAAAAAATACAAAAAGAAATTTATTTTTACTAATGTAAAAATAAAATGAAAAGAAATGAAGTTCACTTCTAATTAAATGAAGGAGTTTTATTATTTATATATATATATAATATTTTTTAAATATTAAAAATATTTTATTTAAAATATTTTTAAAGAAAATAACTGTAGTTGTTATTTTATTTTGAGTTTATAAATTTTTTAAAGTGTTTAAACGGAAAATAAAAATTCCCCTAAATTGGGTGGAAAAATTTTAAAAATTCCCCGAAAAATTTTTACTAAATATTTCTATTGAATGCTCTCTATAGAGCTAATAAATTTGTATGTGAAAAACTGGAGACTTATGTCTCATATAAGCTCCCACACAAAAAAAATAAAAATGTTTATTTAATATTTTGTTCAAAGTTGAATGTTGTTTAAGGGGAAAATTATGTTTAAGGGGATATATATAATGACACGAAGTCACAAATATAAATATTTATATAAAAAACTATTATTAAAAAATAGTTTAAAAAGGTGGTAAATGATTTTTAAAATTTTATGAAAAATTGGGTGAAAGTTCGTGTGCCAAGTATTTAGGCAACACAAAAGTTGGGCGCCACTTAAAATGTGGCGCAAATTAAATGTTTCTAAATGGGGGCGTGAGTTAAAGCACGTTGGGCGCCACTTAAAATGTGGCGCAAATTAAATGTTTTGAAATGGGGGCGTGAGTTAAAGCACGTTGGGCGCCACTTAAAATGTGGGGATTAGTGACCCAGTCCCAGGTAGCTGGGCTAATGAAGACCAGATCACCAATCCACATTTATTCCTACTTCCAAACAAATCTCTGGCGCGGCACTTTCGCTCGATCAGTTTAGAAGTGGCCAATGAATAGTGGAATATAAATTTGTATATATATATATATATACTCGGTGGGCCTCGTGTGGACCAGAGTAGTTAATATATATATACAACGAATGAAAAATAATTATTGATTCTCTAATTTACTGCTTATATAAACCGAATGTCCATAAAAGAACCGAGTTTTTATTATGATGAATTTGGGGATGAAAAAGTTTTGTCGTATATTAAATTTAATTGAAATTTATTTTCTATAGTTGTTGAAAGTTTATTGAGTTTATTTTAATGGAAGTCGCTTTAATATTTGAAATTATAAAATTTTCATTACGAAGTTATTTCTGAATTTCCGAATATGTGTAACCACGTTATCGAACATGTAGTATAATTTTTATATCTTCGAAAATGGACAGAGATGAAAAAAACTCTAGTCAAGTTCCGAAGATGATGACAATAATAACAACAATATTTATTGTGATAACGATAACAATAACAGTATACCAAGACTTTCTATAATTAGTACCATGAAAGCAATAATAATAATAAAAGAATAATACACACACACACACACACACACACACACAATAATAAAAAAGCAGTATACTAGCTACACTAAAATAAATGATGATAATAATAAATAATAATAATAATACACACACACACACATAATAATAATAATAATTATTATTAATGGTAATGACTACCAATAATAATTATTATTTGTAGGAATCGTCAATCTCTAGAAATGCAAGCATTCTAGTAGAAAGACAAATTTCCAATGCAATAACTTTTACTTTAGGTTCCTAATGTTTCTCGTTTCTGTACAGAAAACAAGGAAAACAACAAGAAACCCAATAAGCAAATGTCTAATTCTTGGAAACTAATTATTATTACAAGACAGTGGTGAAGCCTCTGTCTGGGGGGTTCTAATATTTGCTCCACCACCACGGGAAACTAATATTACCAAACCACTAGTTAAATTTTACCATGCACGGATTTGATGATAATTCGACATCAAATGTTACACAAAATTCGGAAAACTCGCTGAACTTTGGTCCATAAATTTTATTATTTTACGACAAAAATCTATGGATGTATATATATATATATGGATATAAACCATCAATTGATGATTTGAAATTATAAAAATTATAATTTATGCTTTGTAAATATTTAATTTGAATATTTGAAAATTATACAATCGAAAATTTGCATTCCGATTTTGTCTCATTTATGAGACAAATTCTGAGACCACGTGACCAACTATTAAGGCGATTTTTTATTATTTCTAAATAAATATTTATGAGTTTATATATACCATTCGTCAGATATATATATAGAGATTGATTTTCAATCATAAAACTCAAAAGGGGAAAGGTCTAAAAGATAAATTTAAATGAAGTTTCAGTTTCGAGTATGCTCTCAAAAAAATCAAATTTTCGTTATGAAAATTTTGCAATATTCTGATTTATGATTTATTTAATATTTTTAACCTTTTTATTTTCTATACTCTTTACAATCCATATTTAAGTTTTAATATTAATAAAAATGGTTTTCATTTTTTCAGCGACGAGGCAGTAACTTATAACCTACTATCTCAGTGAAATTTTCGATCTTAACAGTAATTCCTTTTATATTAAATTTTCCCCAAATCTTTTACTTTCCCAAGTTTCCCTTTTAGCGTTTTGCTTATTTTTCTTGTGTGCGAGTTTATTGTTTTCTTGTGTAAAAAAATAAACAAAAAGGTAGTATACATCACGTTGGGTACAAAGGTGTTTGTAAATATTATATCTTTTTAGCTTTCGCCGAAGAGATAGAGAGAGGGAGAGCAAAAAGATAGACAAAAACCTCGAAGATATCTCCACCTGTAAATAAAACTGGACATCTAAATTTAAAAAGAAATAAGTAAACGACCTGGAAGGTGATTTGCGCAGATATTTGGTCTGGTGATAAAAACCAGCTACCAAATATCCGTAGGCGAATCGGATTAGTCCAGGTCTTTGCGAACTAATCTATAAGAAATGTATCAATATTGTATAACAACTCGTGGGTCCACTGTTCAAGTTGAATTTATTCTGACTGGAACAACTCAACAAGAAGAGACTGATTTGTTATACAATATCAAAACACTTATCAAAAAATGACATATGAACAAATCAAAAAACTGAAGCCTTTTTTACTAAGATATCTGAAAGGATAGAAGGGGGGCTGAATAGCCATTAATGGGGTCCTATCAGTTTGTCCAGGAAGGCTTTATGAATGATATACCTATAAAAATTCTAAGATCACTGTTTAACGGAAGGAAAATTTCAATGGTTCTGCTGTTGATTTATAAAAAAAAAAAGCATTCAACAGCCCGAAAATTAAACATCGGCATGACGCTTCCAAAAATAGCGCGGAGCCTCTAAAATTGAAAGGTGGAAGCTCACTTGAGAAGCAAGCTTCATTAAAAATTATTGACTACTGTAACTGCATAATAAATGAATCTCGTAGACCAATTCGATTCGGGATGCAATTTAAGAGGACAGAATCGATCGTAAGTGCAGTGATTAAGATTGCGAGAATGCTGCTCCTCGGTTGCTCTCGCCGTTTTATACTCCACGAGAAAAAATGCCGAGCGGTTGACAATTAGCAAATAATTAAATAAATCTCAATTTTAATTATTATCGTTTAAATAATAAATTTAGTATCAAAAAATAGCAAAATTAAAACCATATAATAAATAAATAAATTTATTGAATAAATTGATATGGATTTGTTATAAAAATTACTGACAGTTTAAATAGCAAATCTTTGGCAACTTTTCATCCCTCGTCCCATGTTGATAACCGGATATGTTTATTCTCAGAGAAATTACATAATAATTGTAAATTTTTAATTAAAGATAATTAACAATTTTAACAATAACTATCAGATTCTGTATGTTTTTCTGATT
>JABUQX010146235.1:12500-17500 GCA_015478945.1 Trachelipus rathkii | reverse complement strand
CTAGTGTTGGAGGCTTCGACGCAGTTTGTCAATATGAAGATTTTCTTCGTATGGTTAATGGGCGACAGGCTATGCAATCCCGGTCCTTTCCTTCTGCTTGTACTACTCTTGGACCAGCGTTGGAATCTTATGAGCCTAGAAGCAGGATCCTCTGGAGAGCTCTGGGAGAACGAGTTTTGAGGCCTAATGGAAGAAGATGCTAGTTCTACTGAAAGGGTGAAAACCCTACCTGAGAGTGTTTAACTCGAGGACTGGCGTCGGAAACCAGGGAGCCGAGAAATGGTTTTCTAGAGTGTTTTAGGGTTGAGAGTTTCGGGCCAGAAGGCGAAGATGCTGGACCAACTGACAGGGCGAAAGCCCTTCCTGGGAGTTGTTAGAGATTTTATATATATATAGAGATATATATATATATATATATATATATATATATATATATATATATATATATATATATATATATATATATATATATATATATATATATATATTATATATATAACAGATAAACACTACTCACCACGGCAGAGCCCAATCTAGGAGGGGGTAATTATTTAAGTTCTGATATATATAGTTATATATATATTTATATATAAATATAAATATATATATATATATATATATATATATGTATATAGAGATTTTATATATATATATATTTATAATATATATATATATATATATATATATAAAACTACCTTTTAAGGTGCTTTATCCCCTATTAAGAGGGTAACACGGGGGTACCACAGGAAATCGAACTTTAAGGCCAGCTATCCCAAACCAGCGCCACCAACATGTTCGCAGTCGAGTTTTAATTCTTGCCCCCAGGTAGATAAAACTCCAACTGCTACGCGGAGGATTTGAACCAGCGTCCTCTCGTATGAGAGTCGGCGACTCAGCCTCTGCGCCACGAGGCCTTTATATATATATATATATATATATATATATATATATATATATATATATATATATATATATAGTATATATAAAGAAATATAAAAATATATATATATATATATATATATATATATATATATATATATATATATATATATATATATATATATATATATATATATATATATCTCTCCAGTGGGCAAAGGCCAGAGGCTTACCAAACTCCGCTTGAGTTTTTGAGAAACTGTTAGCCAGGACCAGATGAAAGGCTGACATGCGACTCTTGAAATTGTGCATATCAAAGGAAGTTGCAAAAATAGATAAAGGGAGTGTGCTCCAAAATTTACCAGTGGAGTACATGTAAGATTGAGCATAGCAATTAAGTCTGGATCAGAGAATTGGTCTGAGAAAGGATGAGACTGGCCGAAATACGAGTCGCAACAGATCTCCTCAAAGAAGGAGGCGCCAGACTGGAAAATTCAGAAGAGCAATGTAAATTATGATATAGAGATTGGTGCAACAGTTCGATGGGTAGAAAAATTGGAGAGAGAGAGAGAGAGAGAGAGAGAGAGAGAGAGAGAGAGAGAGAGAGAGAGAGAGAGAGAGAGAGAGAGAGAGAGAGAGAGAGAGAGAGAGAGAGAGAGAGAGAGAGAGTAGGGGAGTTAAGAAGTCGACAAGTCCAAGACTACGCTTTATTAAGGATTTAATTGCACCAACCACCTTCCTCCTTCCTACCATTCAAAAATTTCCTACAACACTGCATCGTCCGTTCCCTGTTTATCCAACATATAGCTTAAATATTTAAACAGATACTTGTTCCAGTTGCCAACTATCCATCATGATTTCACACTTTGTACTCTCCTCAAATACTACCATAACCTTACTCTTATCTACAATTACTATCAACCCCATCTTTTTACACACCTTGCCAAATCTTTCTACCAATATTCTCAGACTTTCTTAAAATTCACCACACAAAATCAAAGCAAAGCACCCTCCACCCTCTATGCCATTCTTCATCAAACTTACACCCACCGCTGTACCCCCTAGCTTAAATTCTTTCATCGACTTATCCATATATACAAATTAAATATACATAGAAATATAATACATCCCTTCCTCACTCCACTATAAATACTAAACCATTTAGTCTCAACTCCATTTATTCTTACACAAGCTTCACTATCGACATACATACTTTTGATTATATTCAGAAGAATACCACCAACACCATATATCACTAACACCTGCCACAGATCTTTCCTATTAATTCCCTAATTCCATAATTAATGCCTGTTGCAAGTCAATAAAACTTAAATGCGAGTTTTTCTTCTCTCTCATTTTCTCACTCATTTGCTTTAGTGTAAAAATTTGATATGCGCATCCTCCACCACTTCTCAATGCACCTTCTCAACCCATCAGTCACTCGATGCACTCTTTCAACCAAAAATACTAGCATTTATTTTCCCTACAACGCTCAATAAACTAGTTCCCACAGTTCCTGGAACTACATCCTCCATGATCGCTTTTGTTACACCGCTTTCACATCCAGTAAATCTCAATCTCACCTCCATTTTTTATCATTTCATCGGTAATTCCATTTATACCTACTGATTTACCAATATTCAACTTTCTCACTCAACTTATTACATCCTTTCTTCTAATTACCTCATCCCAAAAAATATTTATTTCTTTTTACACCATTCACTATCTTTCATTACTGGCAAAAATGTTATGCAGGTTCGCGTTTACTTTAAGCTCACCTAACGTCCATCTCAACAACCAAGAAAGCACCATCCCTATTCATTATTCAATGAAGATTCCCCTTACTCTCTTTCTTAATCTTTCATACTTCCTTTCAGAACATCTTATAACTTCCTTGTAGGTTCCCATTCATCCTGCTTCTAAACTATTCATTTATCTCCTTTTTTTTTATATCCTACGTATACAACTTTTACTCTTCCTCTTTTCGTTTCAATATATTTTCAAACACCTTTATTTCGAAACGTCATCATTGACTATTAGTAAGTTCAACCACTCATCTTTTTACATTTTACAGCTTGCATCACCTCTTCATTACACCATTCACTATTGATATTAATATCATATTATTACTTCCTACTTTAGAAAACCCACGTACTTCCCTCACGCTACTAACAAGCGTTTTCTTCATTTTCGTCTAGATTTTCTCAGTTTCATCTTGTTCACATTCAGCTGACTTATTTGCAAGTGCTCTCACATACATTTTCCTTATAAACCTGTTTATTTATCTTCTCAATCATAATAATTCTCCCCAATTTATTTCGATTTATTTCCCTTACATCCATTCACCTTTAACTTAATTTTACATAAAACAACTCCCTCACTAACTTAACATTCATCACATTCCTCAATATCTCCTTCTTGACCAACTTAAAATCAATTATTTTTTTCACTTCGACACCATTTCTACTTACACTTACTCTCTTATACTTTTAAATAGTCTTATGCTGGAATAATGTATTACTTACACATTTAAATCTATCTCCCTCCTCACAGAAATCAATCACTTTCGTACCATTCTCATTTTCTTCCTCAACCCCAAAGATACCTGTTATATTATTCCTCTTTCGATCACTATCCAACCATTCAAGTCACAAAACACGATTACTATGAAGCCACCACTCACCCCGTCCAAAACATTATTCAGATTGTTCCGAAAATCTCCCTTTCTTCAACATCCCTCTCAGATGCACCATATGCTACAACCACACATACCTTAAACTTCTCAAACTTAAATTTAACCATTAACATTCTAGTACTCATAAAAACAAAATCTGTGACATAAATCACACATCAGAATCGGAACTCTTTCACTTTCCTTTTCATTCCTCTCTACTCCAGCACACACACATTAAACCCAACATCACTTCCACCACACCACTAATCACTTCCTTTCATCTTTGTTTAAGTCACAGCAAGCAGATCAAATTTACCCTTTCTAGATACATCCATCACTTCCCTCCTCTTCTTGCCATTTATTCCTTTAACATTCCATGTCTCTAGACGTTTAGTACAGTTTCACCGATATATTTAATGCGTGAGCTTTTATAGGACATAAATAAGTGGTAGCGGGACTCAAACCAAGCTACCACTCCCCTTTTTTATCTCCTCTTATGACAATTCTTTCTCCCCCCATCAAACCCTCCACCCCACACCACCCCTTAATATATATATATATATATATATATATATATATATATATATATATATATATATATATATATATATATATATATATATATATATATATATATATATATATATATATCGCATCCTAAAGCATAAAAAATACTTCGATTTTGATACTCGATCGTTCAGATAAAAAATTAGCCTCGAAGTCGACGGATGAATGAGTTTTCATATCTAATAATTTATTAATTAACTTATATATATATATATATATATATATATATATATATATATATATATATATATATATATATATATATATATATATATATATATATATATATATATATATATATATATATATATATATATATATATATATATATAAGAAGATAGCAATATATATATATATATATAGTTATTACATATATATATATATATATATATTATTATATATATATATATTATATATATATATTATTATATATCATATAGATATATATATATATATACATATATATATATTTATATATATATATATATTATATTATTATATATATATATTAGTTATATATATATATATATATATATATATATATATATATATATATATATATATATATATATATATATATATATATATATATATACTCCAACCTTTACAGACAGGCACATTTCAAGGAGCGGACAGAATAATAAAATGAAAACATACCCATCCAAGCCCAAGCCTAACGCAAAATTTTCACGAAAGCCCAGATTCAGGCTTAAATAATAGAAAGATTAAATACAGCAGGGAAAATAGATCGTGTAAGGGAGTTCCACAAGGCAGAGCTGGCTGGAAAGAAGGAGCACCTGAAACGAATAAGTTTTGAATTATCAATCCTCAAATAAAATTCATGTGAAAGAAAACACGCCGCTTATGTTAAGAAGGCGAC
>JABUQX010146235.1:0-2500 GCA_015478945.1 Trachelipus rathkii | reverse complement strand
TAACTCCAGACTAGTTCGCTGTGGTGCTTCCTTCTTTCCTGCCACCTCTGTTCTGTGGAATTCTCTTCCATCTTCTGTGTTTCCTACTTAATTTAATCTCCCTTACTTTAAAGCCCTGGTCTGTGCTCATCTGCGTAATTTGCGTTAGTTGAAATTTTGTTGAGTGTTGAAATTTTGTTGAGTGTAACACCCCCTCCCTGAATAGGGCTTTGCCCGTGAGCGGTGGTGATAACTGTAAAATATATATATATATATATATATATATATATATATATATATATATATATATATATATATATATATATATATATATATATATATATATATATATATATATATATATATATATATATATATATATATATATTAGGATGTGCCGAAAATTCGGTGAGTTCGGTATTCGGCCTATTCGGCCAAAATACCGAATATTCGGTATTCGGCTTTTTGCCGAACTATTCGGGCCGAATATTGAGCTTTATAAACAATAAATTACGTCAACATAAGGGAAAGTTATTTCAATTTAAAATTGAAATTTTAGAAACTTATTTTCCAAAAAAATAAAAATATAGCCAAATTTTGTAGCCAATATGGCGAAAATCTTTGTCATTTGTCAGATCCTATAAGGGCCTTTGACATTTTTCAATATTCTAAAAAATAGAATTCATTTAGTGATACGGGATAATGGACCAAACATGGTAGCTGGTATAAGGGAGAGTGGCTTACTATCAATTTCATGTTTTATTCACATGTTGCAACTATGCATTCACGATTCAATATTATGTCAGAAGTCTGTTAAAGATATTTTATTTTCTTGCAGAAGCATATCCTCTCATTTTCACCATTCAGCAACGGCAGCTGCAAAGCTTAAAGCTTTACAGATGCAGCTGAATGTCAAACAGCATAAATTAATTCAAGACGTTTCTACAAGCTGGAACAGAACTTATGATATGCTTAAAAGATTGTTTGAACAAAAAGTTCCCCTGCTGAATGCAATCAGAAAATGTTGACTGATTTTCAGTGGCAAAATTATTCCATTTACTTAAGCCATTTGACAACATCACTAAAACAAGCATTAAACGTGAAGTAACAGTCGCCCAAGTGATCCCTTCCATTTAGCAATAAATCTATTTTAAATAAGGCAATTAAAACAAAGCTTCAGTGGAATAATTACACTCGTTGAAGAGCTTAATAAATCAGTAGAAAAAAGACTTTCTAAGTTTCTATGTGATAAAACTTTGTGTGTAGCTACTTTCTTAGATCTGCGATTCAAGCTAATTTTTCAACATGAATCAGATGAATCAGTAAAAAAATATGGTCGTTGAGGCATGGAAAGAAATGCATGAAAATTTAGCTCCTGACTCTTCTGCTGACGATGATTCACGTAGTGGGGAAAGTGAAGCTGAAGGTTCCATTTTCACTTCTTTAGTGGATTGTTTTAAAGAAATTGTGGCATCAAAATCGTCATACAGAAAAGAAAGTGAGAGTGAAAAAAAAGTCCCATTCTTCTGACGATGTGATTATTGTACATAAAAGTAAAAGGCTACATACGGAATTACATCAAGAAATAAACAAATATATAAGTTTGCCTACTTTGACCAGTGAAGGCAATGATATTCCCTTCAATTGGTGGAAAAACACTGGAAATAATTTTATGAATTTGAAAAAAACTAGCAATAAAATACCTTTCAGCTCCACCGTCATCAGTCGAAAGTGAAAGAATATTTAGAACAGGAGGAAATATTTATGAAGCCACAAGAAATAGTTATCCCCTGAAAATGGAGAACTGCTAATGTTCTGTCATTTTAACCTTAGAGCTTATTCAAATGAAGTTTAGTTTAATATCTTTAACTACGAAACTTTTCAATTTTCATTTAATTATTTTTAATATGTGAATTGTTTGCTATAGGTAAGAAATAGTTATTTACTTTTTGTTTTATTACTTTGTATATAACACTGGTAAACATGAAATTTCTTGAGGGGGTTTCGCAATTGATTATTGATGTGCTGATTCCAAAAATGTAGTCGGTTTTTTCATATCACATCGCATTTGTGAGATATTGTGTGTAACACAGATTTGTAAAATTTTATGATTATTACCTTTTTCAAGAGGGTCTATCACAATTATTGATATATATATATATATATATATATATATATATATAGAAGGGAGAGAAACATATATATAATATATATATATATATATATATATATATATATATATATATATATATATATATATATATATATATATATATAGTATATAAATATATATATAAATATATATATATATATATATATATATATATATATATATATATATATATATATATATTGGATATATGAAAGGAGAGAAACAAATCGCAATGATATGATACATGTCTTTGATAGATATATGTTAAACATATAATACAACTATGAATAAAGAGTAATATGGGACAACAATGAATGTAATAGAAGGAATGGGTTTAGTTAATGTAAACATACCTACGATGGTAGTAAG
>JABUQX010146234.1:15000-22500 GCA_015478945.1 Trachelipus rathkii | reverse complement strand
TTGGCTTCATTACCACCACAATATTATCGTGTATTGAACAGAGCATCACCTTTTCCCAATCATATTTTTATATTATTATTATTATTATTATTATTATTATTATTATTATTATTATTATTATTATTATTATTATTATTATTATTATTATTATTATTATTATTATTATTATTATTATTATTATTATTATTATTATTATTATTGTTATTATTATACATAGCGTCGTATCCCCCAAATCTGGGAGGTGGCGTCAGCTGCAGTCTGCAAATCACTTGCTGTGAATCTGCATCTAATGGGAAGATTCAAAAAAACTGTTGAGAGTTCCCATCCTCAAGCAGCCTTAATAGAGAGTCTAATTTTGAGACTAGATGATTCTGGTGTCAGGGTTAAACAAGCCTCTATTATATTATCAATTTTCAAGAAGACTGAGCCTATTTTGCGGTCGAAAATAATCATTTCTTTTAAAGAACATTGGGTCAAAATTTTGCTGCTTCACATAATAATTTTTTAAAGTTGCAATAAAATATTTTAATAATTAATTTGTTTTTGATTTATAAATTTATAAATTTCCAAAATGAAAACTAGAAGATATTTATTTTCACAAAGTTCCTCTCTCTTGAATGTTGATTTTCTTCCCAATCTCAACCATTTTGATTTCTTTCTTTCCTAAATCCAAAGTTCTTTTGGGAGGGTTATACACTCCTCTTTAGAATTTAGATTCCTTTTCTTTCTCCTCATTCGCTTTGTCTCCCTTCTGTTTTCTTCCTATTTCTTCTGATTTTTACCACATCCTTTCCCAACAACAAAAACATATATATATATATATATATATATATATATATATATATATATATATATATATATATATATATATATAAGAAGAGCGTGGAGTAAAGGAAGAGTAAGTAGATATAGGTTATGAGTACATTACATAAAACATGTAAGTATATATATATATATAGTTAAAGAAGAAGAAGCAAAGGAATATATTTGCTAGCCCTGTCGCCCTATATATATTATTATTATTATATATATACATATATATATATATATATGTATGTTACATATTATAGTATAAGATATATATATTATTATTATATATTATATTAGTTATTAGTTATTGTTACATATTGGCTGGTTGCTGGTATTACTGGCTGGCTGGTCATTATTGCTATTACTATTATTATTATTATTTCATATTGGTATTATTAATATTACTACATACATACATATATGAGCATATATTACTGGTGGCCATTATTATTACATATTACAGATGGTCTGCGTATATATAAAGATATATTATTACTGAAGGTTATTGCTGGCTATTATATTACATAATATATGAATGTTATACATATTATTGGTTATTACTATTATTATTATTACTATCATTCTTATTATCACGTATTTGAAGTATTTGTATATATAAATATCCATAAATATAGCAGAAGTGTATTTATATATATATATTTATATATATATATATATATATATATATATATATATATATATATATCTATATATAAATAAATATAGTAATATATATATATATATATAAATATATATATATATATATATATATATATATATATATATATATATATATATATTATAAAAAAGTTCACACCTCACGGG
Organism: Trachelipus rathkii; assembly: GCA_015478945.1. Lineage (NCBI taxonomy): Eukaryota > Metazoa > Arthropoda > Malacostraca > Isopoda > Trachelipodidae > Trachelipus > Trachelipus rathkii. The sequence goes on along the minus strand of JABUQX010146234.1, from coordinate 20,865 downwards.
CATAGCCCTATTCAAGGAGGGGAACTTCTCTAGGTAATTTCTACCTATGATCCGAACTAGGATTCGAACCCGCTATATATATATATATATATATATATATATATATATATATATAGAAAGATATATATATATATATATATATATATATATATATATAATAGTATAGTGTATTCAAAGTAATACACCTGGGTAGGGAGAGTATACATATGGATATGCATATATATATATATATATATATATATATATATATATATATATATATATATATATATGAGAGCTCCTAGCTCAGTGGTAGAGCACTCGCCTAGCAAGCGAGGGGGCCCAGGTTCGAGACTGGGTTAGAGCGAGAGAATGTGAGCTATTCTCTATTAACTCTAGCTTCGTCCCACTCAGACGTTAATGAGTACATTTGTGGTGTGCTTTGCTACAAATGGGAATTAATCGCGGCGTCCGCGATAGGCCTGGCCAGCCAGCGGACTTAGCCGTTAGGCCCTTGTTTCCCAAGGACCTTTCTCGAAGGGTCCAAATGAAAGACGAAAGTCCTTACAGGAGGTGAAAGAAGAAAAAAAAGATATATATATATATATATATATATATATATATATATATATATAGCATATATATATATATATATATAAAGAGTATATATATATATATATATATATATATATATATATATATATATATATATATATATATATATATATATATATATATATATATATATATATTTACTCTTTTTATTATTATATATATATATATATTATTATAATATAAAAATAATATTGTTGGTTATATATATATATATATACATACATATTATTATTATTATTATTATTATTATATAGTTATTATTAGATATATATATATATATATGATATATATATATATATACATATACATATAGAGAGAGAGAGAGAGAGTAGATATATATGAGAGAGATAGAGAGAGAAAATATATATATATATATACATAGAGAAGTTATGTTATATATATATATATTATTATTATTATTATATATATATATATAGCATATATTATATATAAAGAGTTATATTATTGGTTATACATATATATATTAATATATATATATAGAGAGTATATATATATATAAGCCAAAGTGGCATATAGATATATATAGAGAGAGAAATATATATATATTATATATATATATATATATATATATATAAATATATTTAAAGAAATGATTTTCTATTTCAAAATGAACTTCGTATCCAATTACTAATTCATTAAATTGGGGAAACTCTCTTTCAATTACTTCAATTTGCTTCAGTTATCTCTTTCAAGGCCATTATTATTATTAATATTATTAATATTATTATTATTATTATTATTATTATTATTATTATTATTATTATTATTATTTATAATTATTATTATTATTATTATTATTATTATTGTTATTATTATTATTATTATTATTATTATGTGATATTATTATTATTACGTGATATTATTATTATTTATTATTATTATTATTATTATTATTATTATTATTATTATTATTATATATTATTATTATTATTATTATTATTATTATTATTTTTTATAATTATTATTATCATTATTTTTATCGTTATTATCATTATTTTATTGTTATTATCATTACTATTATTGTTTATTATCATCGTCATCATTATCATCATCAACATTATTATTATTATTATTATTATTATTATTATTATTATTATTATTATTATTATTATTATTATTATTATTATTATTATTATTATTATTATTATTATTATTATCATTATTTTTATTATTATTATTATGGTACATTAATTACAATGATTTTGCATTTGCTTTTCCCATTTGAAAAAAAAATAATATTTTCATTTTTTTAATCTAGTTACTATTATTTATAAAATTGAATTATTTTTTATTAATTTTTAATTAATTTTTCGTATATTTTTGTAATGTTTTTTTTCGGTGCTGAATCTACAATGCAAATAAACTAATTTTAATTGGAATAATATTATAAATTTTATTTTTGGAATAATAGTAAATCTAATTATAACTAAATAAATTTTTTAAATCTAATAAATAATATATTGATAGTTTTCTCCTTTATGTTCAGAAGAATAATAATAATCAAATTCATTATCAAATTATAAGCATACTTATAGAATATATTTTAATTTTTTTCCTTTTTGCTATCATCCCCACTAGCACAGGGTTAGATTAAAAATAAAGACTGAAAAAAACGCACCCAATCTCATTCCCAAAGCAAATCTCTAATGCGATTTAAGACGCAGTCTTAAATGTGAGGAACATGAAATGCAGCAGAAAAAAACAGATTATGACTCGGTAATTATACAGAACAGAGGTGGTTGGAAATAAAGAGGTACAAAAACATCAAGCCTTGAGTTATCAAGCTCTACATAAAACTCGTGTGAAATCAAGGTACCCTTTAAGCTACGATTTTCAAAGGTACCGCAACGATGGTGAAATGCAATTGGTTTCCTCTTTCAAATTCATGTCGTTGTATTATTATTACCCGTAGAAAAGAAATAAAGCCCCAACGTCAGGTCACGTCACGTCACAGAGACAGATGGCCAAGAAAGTTAAGGATTAGTGTGAAGGTTATAAGTTTCTTCTGCTTTGGATTCAACTCTATTAAAAGATGTATGGAGATGGAACCACTCTAAATGTAAAAATAAAACTTCACACAATGACTGATAGGTGGAATAACGTTTGAGAAACAATGCGGCAAACTAAACTCAAAATCTGAACAAGACTCAACTTTTTAAGACTACGTTATCAACTGTTATGATATAGAGTTCAAGGAAGATGAAAGAGTAGCAAATGATGCTCTGAATATGCCTAGATTTAGAGAAAAACGAAACGAATGAGATAAAATTATCAACATTCAAAAAATTATAATCTTATGAAGAGAAATTAATTTAATCTTATTGAAGAAATTGAATTAATTTTTTCAACACTAAAATTAAAAACCAAATTTAAATTCGAATTAAAAATTACTCGTGAATTAATAAAAGTGAAATAAAGTATAATTTTTAAAAAATTAATTTTTTATTAAGAAGCGAATAAAATTTTTCCTAAATTAAAAAGGAAATCACTTTTGGTAAATATTCCTTTGCTTTTTTTTTAATTTTCTTTGCTTCGTTTATTATTATAATTATTATAAATTATAATTACTATAATAATATTAATATTACAATATATTAATATTACTATTAATATTGTTATTAATATTAAAATCAGGAAAAATATGAATAACAATTTACTTTATATTAATATTAATATTAATATTATTATTATTATTAATATATTAATATTAATATTAATACACCATAAGCATTAATATTAATATTAATATAATACACTATGTTTATAAATATTAATATTAATATTAATATATTAATATTAATATTAATAGTTAATATTAATATTAATATTAATATTAATATTAATATTTAAGTACTTAGCATGTCTATATTTCATATTCCATAGTTTATGTTGCTTATTTATATTTGGAACTTTGTTAAAAAAAATTATCTTTATATTTTTCCTTTTATTTATATTAATATTAATGTTGGACAAACCATTATCATTATTAATATTAATATTAATATTAATATTAATATTAATATTAATATTAATATTATTATTAATATTAATATTAATATTAATATTAATATTTATATCTAAGTTTAACATAAATCGTTTATATTTATATTTTATATTTATAATTATGTATTATATTTATATTTATATTTATATTTATATTTATATTTATATTTATATTTATTTATACTTATATTTATATTTATATTTATATTTATATTAATATTAATATTTTAATTTAATATTAATATTAATATTAATAGCGGATAGGCTAATATTAATATTAATATTAATGTTAATACAATATTAATATTAATATTAATATTAATATTAATATTAATATAATTTTAATTTTAATTTCTACTTTAATTTTAATTTTAATTTTAAATTTCTAATTTTATTTTAATTTTTAATTTTATTTCTACTTTCAATTTTAATTTTCAATTTTAATTTTACCTTTAATTTGCTAATGTCTAAGCTTCATTTTAATTTTAACATTAATATTACTACATTGTTAATATTTTTATCAAAGCTAATATTAATATTAATATTATTAATGTTAATATTAATATTAATATTAATATTAATATTAATATTAATATTAATATTAATATTAATATTAATATTAATATTAATATTAATATTAATTTAATTATTAATATTAATATTAATATTAATATTAATATTAATATTTATATTTATATTTATATTTATATTTATATTTATATTTTATATTTATATTATATTTATATTTATATTTATATTTATATTTATATTTATATTTATATTTATATTTATATTTATATTTTTATTTTTATTCAAAATTCACTTTCTCATACTTATCTCCCTTGATTCTGTCATCTCTTAGCTCCTTAATTTTTATCTTCATCTCTTACTTCTCACTTCATTCTCATCCCTTAATTTCACTCCCATCTCTCACTTTGATTTCATATCCCTTTAATTCACACCATTACCCACACTATATTCACACCCATTACTCACACCACACTACACTATTGATTCATACCATTACTTATCTCTCATTCTACTTCCCATCTTTAATTTTATCTCTTTAATTTACTTCCCTTTATCTCCTTTAATTCCCATTCTCTACTCCTTTACTCTCATCTTCATCTCCTACCTCTCATCTTTACTTTATTTACTCATTACTATATTTATATTTATATTTATATTTATATTTATATTTATATTTATATTTATATTTATATTTATATTTATATTATTTCCTCACAGAAATCAATCACCTACCATTCTCATTTTCTCCGCCATCTCAAATAATCACCTTTCCAACCATTTAGATTGCCCGACACAATCAATCTGAAGCTCTTACTTACCCCATCCAAAGCATCATTCAGATTATCTCAGAAAGTCACACCCCTCCTCAGCACGTCCTTAGATGGACCATATGCTACCAAAATCACACATACCATTTTGGATCTTTTCAAACAAATTTAATCCCTAGAATTCTAGTACTCAAACAAACAAAATCCACCATAGCTCTGTTCCACATGTCATTTCATCAAAATCGCAACTCCTTTCTCCCCTCCCACTCCTCCTCCACTCCAGCACATAACTTACACCTACACCACTCATCTCACCAAGTATTCTTTCATCTTTTCTCAGCCTGGTGCCAGTAACCAGAATTTGACCTTTCGAAATACTTCCATCACCTATCTCCTCTTCCTCGACATTTATTCCTCTGATATTTCATGTACCTAAATAATTCATACAATTTCGCCGAAAGATACTTGGTCGCATACGGCGATCACGACCAGATGTGATATATATATATATATATATATATATATATATATATATATATATATATATATATATATATATATATATATATATATATATATATATATATATATATATATATATATATATATATGTGTGTGTGTGTGTGTGTGTGTGTGTTTGTGTGTGTGTGTAGGTGTGTGTGTGTGTAGGGTATCCCAGAAGTCGTGCACCATACAGGTTTTTGAAAAAATATATTGAAGCAATTTATTTTCTGCTTTCAGATTGCATTATGGCTGAGAAACTAAGCTTAGAAGAAAGAGTTCAACTTGTTTTCATGTTTGGTAGACAAGGGGCTACACACCGCTCAGTAGCTGATGAATTCAACCGCAGCCACCCTGAGAGACAACCATTGAGCCATACCACTGTCTGCCGTTTAATCAAACGCTTCCAAAAAACTGATTCAGTTGCTGACCGTCCGAGATGCGGGCG
>JABUQX010146234.1:5000-10000 GCA_015478945.1 Trachelipus rathkii | reverse complement strand
ATACATGGTATATATTATTATATATATATATATATATACATTACATATAATATACAAGGTTATTACAGCAGGAAAGAGAGTATATATATGATATATATATTACATATATATATATCAGTGGCGTAAATACTTGAAGATTACACTTGGGTAGGCAAAGTTATATAAATATATATATATATATATATAGATATATATATATATATATGTGTGTTATATATATATATATATATATATATATATATATATATATATATATATACATAACGTAAACTCTTTAACTGCAATACGTCCTTATTTATTTGAAGGAAAAATTTAATTTTTCATGTCCTTTTGAATAAAGCTATGTTTATTTATGTGTATTATATGCATAAGATTGACTCAAAGCCTGACATAGGCCTACCAGAATTTTTAAATAATTATTTTAATTATATAAAAGTAAACAACACTTAATTAATAAAAATGTTACATATAATTAAAATTCAATAAAGCACAACAACTTCACTGCACTGTCTCTATTCCAAAACTTAACTCAGCAAATATATGGTAAACATTTATGTTCACTCTGTCCACCATAATTGAAAATATCGTACATTGATAGATAGATAGATAGATAGTTAGATAGATAGATAGATAGATAGATAGATAGATAGATAGATAGATAGATAGATAGATAGATAGATAGATAGATAGATAGAGAGAGATAGAGAGAGAGTAGAGAGAGAGAGATAGATAGATAGATAGATAGATAGATAGATAGATAGATAGATAGAGAGAGAGAGAGAGAGAGATTCAAAATCTTTTTTTCAAATTATTTCGTACGATTTCACTAGGTGAAAAAGTTTCGTACTCGCGAAATTTGCGTATTTTTTCGCTCGAACAGCTAAGGTATGACGCTTGGCTTTTTCCTATATATTTTATATGAAATATGAAGATCTGTGTACGCCCACCGCTTTGAGATTTACTCCTTAGGAACAGAGTAGGAAGGAAAATTTCCTAATGAATTTAATTATTATAATTGTTATTACTAAAGTAGTTGATTTTCTTTAAATTTATTTTATAAATCAGTTTCTTTATTACACTTTCAATAAAATTCTAATAATTTATTTTACTTTACCATTTAAATTATTTTATTAAAAAGACTAAAAATAATGGGTAGGAGCTACCTACCCTGCCTACCCTATGTATACTGCCCCCTGATATATATATATATATATATATATATATATATATATATATATATATATATATATATATATATATATATATATATATATATATATATATATATATATATATATATATATATATATATATATATATATATATTCTCACTCAGAGAGCGTTTTGAATTCCATGCGCAATTTTAGTTGTTAATATTTAAAGAAGCTGTACAGTACAAATATCACATTTGCGCATATTCATATTTCCAAAACATTCCGCTATTTTACTAACAAATCCATCACTCTCTACGGAGTCATATTCCATGTCATCCTCACTTTCACAGTCTGAGGATTCAAAAAGAGAATTCCCTTCCAAATATGAATTATATATATATACAGTATATATGATAGATATAGCATAAGAGCAGCATACATATATATATATATGGTTATATATATAAAGATAAAGATATATAATATATATATATATATTATTGCTATATATATATAAATAAGTAGTTATTACATATATTAAGTTATAATCTGGGGATACATGAGAAAGTTATATTATATATATATATATATTATATATATATATATATATATATACATATATGTTATTATTAAGGGTTATTATTGTTATTAGTTTGAGCATATTTGTATATGTTATATATACTATTGTTAAGAAAGATACATATATGTTACATACATATATACATACAGTTGAGCTACATATGTTGGCTGCTGGCTATATATATATATATATATAATATATATATATATATATATTGCCCTTGAGGTGACCCTTATTTGGGAGCCATATCATCTCTAGAATCCTAGCAATATCCACCGGACGGAGCCACAGGTCTCTTAGGGAGGAAATCTGATAAAGTGTTATGTAGGGTTTGAGTGGTAATCACGTCAGAAGGAGGTAATCTACTGTTTCAACCTCTGTTTGGCATCTGCGGCTGAGTGGTGATTTATCGTCTTGTGGTCAAAACCTGAGTCTCTACTGCTAGAAATTCGGGTAATGCCCGGATCTCAATCTAGAGAGTTAGATTTGGATCTTTGATAGAAGTGGATTTTGCGTTGCAGATACTTCCAAGTTGCAGGGGTTTATGAGGTGTTTTGGTGTGTAATTGTTGAAGCATTGCTGAGTATAATACTATGTTTGAATATGTTTTGTTATTGATATGTTCTTTGGAGGAATGGGAGTGATTCTAAAGAGCTCCCCGTAGTAGAGAGCAGTGGAAGATGGATGGAACTTTAAACGATGAATAATGCAATCTCTTAGTTGGTTGCGGGATGGGTGGGTTGGGTCTAGTGCTTTGGCATAAAATTGTGTTCCTATTAAATCTAAATAGTTCTGAATGGGGATGAATTTTGTTTCTTGTGTATATTCTTAATTGGGGTGGTTTTCAAACAGACTGTGATAGTTCGAAGGCCAGTATTTTGTATTCTTTTTAATGTGAATCTATTGGTAGGTGAGGTTTATGGGAACCAGAATGTTGATCCATAGTTGATTGTAGTTTTTGAGAATTATTTGTTTGTAGTTGTCAGCGTGGTTATTTCAATGCTGAAGCTGTGTTTAGATAGAGTTCGTAGGACATTAAATTTTCTGTTTCCTCTACTTATGATGTTTTGAATGTGTGGTGTAAAGTCGAAGCGGTTGTCGAAGGTTATACCGAGTATTTTTGGTGTTTTGTTTAGGGGGATAATGGCGTTATTTATAGTTACTTGTGGGTGTAGCAATGATTTGTGTCTGTCAATTGTGATCAAGGATATGGATGATTTCTCGGCAAAGGCTGACATTCTGTTGGAAGACAACCATGATTCTAAACGATTTAGGTAAGTCTGAGAATGATTTGTAGCTATGGGTACTGAGGGGGTCTGATATAGTTATGGTTATATCACTTGCGTAGGTCATTAGTTCTGAATTGTAAGGTTGTGGTTTGGGGTTGGGGGTTGGGATGTCAATTGTAAATAGGTTAAACAGTATTGCAGACAAAATGGCTCCCAGTGGCACCACGTTTCTTAGTTTTAAGGCTTTGCTGGTTACTTGAACAGTGTGTCCGGGTATGAAATTAGATTCCCATTTTTAATAATTGTTAGGAGAAGCTGAGTTTAGGATTTTTTGAATGAGTATCTCTCTAGCTATTGTGTCGAAGGCTTTAATAATGTCGATAGTCAGGAGTATTGTCATGTGGGATTGTGTTTTGTTTCATCGGTTATGATGTTTTGTATGATATTTGTTAGAGCCGTTGAGGTTAAGAGGAACTTTTTGAAGCCATGTTGGTAATTTGTTGAGTGAAAGAAAGGTTGGATTTTGGTCAGTATAATTTTCTCGATTAGTTTGCATAAGGAGGAAAGGAGTGATATAGGTCGGTATGAAGAAAGGAGATTGGGGTCTTTTCTGGGTTTTAATTTGGGTATGATTATTGCTTTTTCCAGTGCGAAGGAATAGGAATGGGGAGGGATTAAGTATCAAAGATTTGTTGAAGATACTTGTAATGAGTGAAATAGCAGTTGGTCCGAAATGTTTAATGTGAAGGTTAGAAATGTTGTCAGGGCTAGAGACTGGGGAATGTTTTAGAGTTTTTATGAGAGAAGTGATTTCTTGTGTAGTGAATGGGGGTTGGGATTGATTTCTAGTTGTGTTTTTTATTTGCGTATTATATTTCTGTTATTTGGATGTTTAGGTTTGCTGGAGATTTTGGAGTAGTGGTGTGCAAGGATTTTGCAGTGTTGTTTGGGAAAATGGAGGGAGTCCATTTATCCTCTTAATTACTCGTTAGTGGGTCGGGGTTTGCTTTATGAAATGTAGAGACGCTTTATAACTTACCATGTTCTTCTCTATTCGGGCTTCTCCATGTTGTCAGTTAGGTATTGTTTGAATTTTTCTGTTTTATGGATTTAGATGAGATTGGAGATTTGAATGTTCAAAGAGTCAGATCTGGAGTATAAGTTTTATGCTCTCGAAGGTTATTTCTTTGCTTTATCAGGCTGCAGATTTCAATCATATATATATATATATATATATATATATAAGTAGTATATATATATATATATATATATATATATATATATATATATATATATATAGGTGAAGAGATGAGGTGTAGAGAAAGTAATGACTGGAGATGTTTGAGTTTGGTTTGCTTAAGGTTAAATATGGGTGGGAAGGCTGTTATAATTTAATATATTTAAGGTATCTAGTTCTTCGAGAATGTGAATTCCTCGATTATATGTGAGGTATTCCCTGTACCAGGCCGTATGGTGAGCGGTGAAGTCTCCTTTATTATTAAATTGTTAATTGCATTGATAGGACTAAGTTTGGTTTGTAGTTGATCGGAAAATATTGAGATGTGGGATAGGGGATGTAAATGTTTAACATGTTGTGGGAACTATTTTTAATGAGGATAGTATATAATTGGTTGTTGAGCATTTGGTCATTTAATTGATTAATGGTTTTTAGTATAGTACTATGATAGAATAGGTTGTTTTTGATTAGAGTTAATAGGTGTGGTGTTATGGTGGAATATGTAGTTTTTGATTAGAGTTAATAAGGTGTGGTTATCTGACTGAGTGTCTGAATAAATGGAGTCATATCCATAAAATGGTGTTCTTGGAGTGTTTTGTGGTGTGTGAGCTTCTTGTATTAATATTTCAATGTTGAGTTTGTAAAGAAAAGCAAGAATCTTTGAATGTTTATTGTTCAAGCAATTTATATTGATTTGGAGGATTTTTATTGTTAGATTATTATTGTTCAAATTGTTTGGTGGTTGGGACGTAGTTGGGGGTTACAAATGAAGCAAGTTCATGTGTGGTTTTGATGGGGCA
>JABUQX010146233.1:5000-16196 GCA_015478945.1 Trachelipus rathkii | reverse complement strand
GTTGTATTTCGTTCGGTTTATCGTTTGGGTGTTTAACCGTTTTCGCATTTATCATTGAAACGCTCGCGTTTCGTGCGCCCTTCACCAGAGATTCAACTCCTCTGAAGGATGTAAGTATAAATGCATTCTGCAGCAGTAACCCATTCTTCTGCATATTCGGGTTCAACAGCACTCATTCTCACATACTAGAGAGAAGTAAACTTATCCATGTTGCTAGTTATTAGCATACTCCTGTATACCCCATTATGCGGTAAACCACATGTTTCAGTGTAAATATCGTAGATTATCCCATGAGCTATATGTATCAAGTCCTCAAGTATGTCAACATCGTCAAGATGTGATGTTAATTCGTTTTTCATTTTAATCAAAGCTTTAATATTTTCAGATGTTCTAACTGCGAAACCTATACATATACGCCAGAAAGAAGCATTATCGATAGGCTGCCAATAGTTCCTTACATCAAGTCTTTTAATATTGTCACAAGACAAGAAAACAACATCTATTCTATTAGAACCTCTCACACTGTCTCCACAGCTAGATATTTTACTAAGAGACGATGCATCAGATGAAACACACTTAGCCTTTACCCATCCTGTGATATCAATAATATTGATGAATTCTTTAACAGAAATGAATATTTGCACTTTCTGCTGGAACACAAGCAATGTATCGGACTCCATTCAGTTTACGAATAAATATAAATGACACATCGTTGGGAATAAAGAAGGTCCTCGTAAAGATATCACCAACAAACTTAGAGGTGGGGTGAGACGTCATCGTACCAACACAGCGGAAAAGGTCCTACTGATGAAACTCAAGTGTATAAACAGTCCTCAAATGTAATGAAATTCTTTCTTTCAGCCAATCAGAAGAAAGTAAACAAGAATACGACGTAAGAACGAACCATATCAGTTCGAAAGTCCATATAATCTAGCATGACAACAACAACAACAACAACAACAACACAATAATATGAAAGAAACTTAGACAAAACAAAACAATAAAAATAAAAATAAAGTTCTTTGAATAAAATATCAGAGTAAAGTGTAATAGTTTACTGATCTTAAAGCAGTAAATCAGTAAATCAAACCACCCGCCACACAACTCCCTACCCTCTCCCAGCCCGCCCTTCCATTATCTATTGATCTATTGATCTATTGATTCAAGTCATGTTTCGTGTATCATTTTGGATAAACATAACATAAAAAATAAGTTCTTTAAATACTGACCAACGAATATATGTTGACGTAACAAAGTTTTCACATCAATAAAGCTACCATATCATAACCTGAACTAAGACTATAATGTACAACGACAAACCTAACATACCTTACGCGGACGAAAACCTACAATAGATACTAACATTTGGAACTATGAATAAGACAATAACATTTGGACCTATGAATAAGTCCTCAACCTATTCATCATTACACAGGAAAACTTAACCTATCCCTGCTTTTCAATCATATCATCAGCAGCTAAAGCAGTATTTTCTAACAAAATTCCTTAACAAAGTGTCCAAACTATCAAAGATACCAGCATCTTGAACTATGAATTGATGCTACCTTTATCAAAGTGTCATGCATATCAAATATAACATCATTTTGAACTATGAATAAACGTAGACATTAGCAAAATTCCCAGTCAAACCTAACATTACTCAGCAAAAAACTTAACCTAAGCGCGTGTCTAACACATCTTTTTGATCGCCGATTCTTTATCTTTACAAAGCCACTTATAATTTTCTTTCATTAATATAACCTAACAGATCTAAACACCTTGAACTAGGAATAAATGCTTAAATTAACAATGTATACAGCCTATTAAAGACAAGATATTTTTCAAATTTACATTAAATATCACTTTAACTTAAGCAAAGTTACATAGCTTTTTAAAGTAGTACATAACTACCTAGCAATAATAGGGTTAATCGAACTTACTAACAACACAGCGTTACTTAAACATATCATCGTGAGCATGTCTTTTTAGAAAGATGTGCTCATATCAACCTGTGTGTCTCAATCTTTTATATACATAACCGGACCGACGTATTTTACTATTACATACACAGGACCAAATATTATTTTATTTTCACATACACGAGCATTATTATTATTATTATTATTATTATTATTATTATTATTATTATTATTATTATTATTATTATTATTATTATTATTATTATTATTATTATTATTATATATATATATATATATATATATATATATATATATATATATATATTTAACAAGATTTATCTGTTAAAGAAATTAAGAAAAAGGAAAAAGAGATATTTTCCTTCTTCTTATCCTCTTATCTCAAATTTGGATACAAATTTTTGATAAATAATATCACTTTTCTTCTCTGTTAATTTATTTTTCCTCACGCATGCGCAAAATTCGTTTATCACAACTACAAAGTCCTCATTTATTAAATTTATTATATCTGATTCTGATTATCTTATTTATTTTTCATAAACATTCATATCAGAATCTGAAGTCCAAATCAAATTCCCCTTCTCCTCCGCCCTTCCCCGACCCAAGAGTAATTCCTTTAGATTTCCCAATATCATTCTTTCTCATTTGATGGTACCAAGTAGTTATACTTTAACTCGGTGTCCTCGGAGTGATTTTCTGGTAAGCCTATATTTGTTTGATTTTTATACATTATTCTTCCACACAATAACTAACTTTTACATTTCAGTCGTGATATTATAGTTTAACAGTTTTGGTATAGAAAATACTTCCGCAAAAATAATATTTAAGCTTCGCTCGATTTTTCCTTTTAATTTTATTCTGAATTTCAAAGTTTTATTTCCTTTATTTAATTTTTATGAAACAATGAGATTTGATTTATAAGTTTTTCGGTACTACGGGAAATAGACTAATTTATTCCAAACTTTATATTTTTTCAATAATTTTCTTCTTGTATTACACCCAGTTTTTTTTTAAATAAACCTACTCACGAACTTTAATTTCAAAGTGAATATATAAATTGTGCCGTCTCGAATTTATGCCCGTTTTTTTATTTTTTATGTATGTATTTTCTTTCACTTGTGATCGTCTTACCTAGTTCCATCTTTTTAAATTCGTATCTAAACTTTTAAATGTAAAGTTTTTGGTGAATGTTCCCTGGCCTTTTTTAAGCTTAATTAAAATAGTCATAGGAACCACAATATTGAAAAAATAATAACAATGCCGACTGTGAAGATGATAATAATAATAATAATAATAGAAATAATAATAATATTAATAATAATAATAATAATAATATTAATAATAATAATAATAATAATAAAATAATAATAATAATAATAATAATAATAATAATAATAATAATAATAATAATAATAATAATAATAATAATAATAATAATAATAATAATAATAATAATAATAATAATAATAATAATAATAATAATAATAATAATAATAATAATAACAACAACACCGACCGTGACGAAAATAATAATAATAATAATAATAACAATGATAATAATAATGAAGACAAAATAATTATTGCACACGAATTCTGGACCTGGCTTGTATATATTTTCTTTAGTTTTTAGATTTATATTTTATATAATTTCCCCCCCCCCTAAACAATCCTTTGCACTTCTGAAGTATATTACGCAAATCTCCTCCCGTTTTTTTTTTTGTCATTTTATTCAAGCTCCTCACCCTCGTTTTTTTTTAGAACATACCCCTTGCTATTGGAATAATATAACATACACTTCCATCTACACTTCAACCACAAATAAAATTCTCAACTTAGAATCTTTTATATATTGTTTGTAAATTTATATATTAACTTGGCTCCAAATTTTTGTTTCAATAAATTCATTTCAATTTATGTATACTATCGAGAAGAGAATTTCATTTCAATTTTAATTTTAAATTTAACGTGTCATTTTTTTTATAAACTTTTAAGATAACTTGTTTTAAGATTTTTTTATTTGATTTTTTTTATCACGAAAAGATACCTTTATTTTCACTTATCTTAAATGTAATGGTCAATATTTTGTCATAAATTTGTGAGAAAATTTGCTTAAAAATTTTGTTATAATAATCTTTTTCACAAAAGGTTTAAATGTATTTTTTTTTTGTCTGCCCTCTTTGGATTTTTATTTATTTTATTTATTTTGTTTTTAGGCATCTAGAGTGGAAATTAAGATTGGACATAGTATTGAATGTTTGCATTTGAATATTATTTTACTGCACAATAAAGTGAAGCAGCAGATAGCGAATTATTATCCCCAAGGCTTTTAACATTGAATATCGCCCACACAAGAATTATTTTTTGGGGTGAAAGTGGAGACCTTGCAAGTGGCACCTTTGTTGAAACTGAAGTCTTAAAGCAGAAGAGTATATCGCTGTGAAAAGGTGAAGCAAATTGGTGGAACACGCAGAACGCATCACCCTCACTCCTAAGATGCCAGATTCACTTCACTGAGGATTTTTTAACTTACGGTACCACATTAGTTTTTTTCACTATTTTTACTTTTTGATAGTCAGAATTTATAATATTGTTTTACCCCACTCTCTCACATTGTTTTCTTGAAATTTTAAAGTCACTTTCAATTTGAAGGGGTTATAGAATACTTAATGTTTTTCTTCTCTTCATGATATAATTCACGTCACTATTTTGAAAAACAATTGCTCCGAAATCAAATGTTTCTATAGAATATATTAAATATTTAGTGATGAGAGAAAATATTTACAAAATTGATTTCTTTGACCGCGCAAGGGTCGATAATGTGCCTAATTGGAGACATTACCGGGATGCCGGACTCTCCTTTACTCATTTCTCTTCTCAAAGTCATCCACAGGAAAATTGGAGAGCGCCACATGAAGTCGGTTCTCAATCACGGGAACATTTTCGCAATAAAAATCATACTGGGAAGTCACAAAATTTTCATTTTCGAGAGGGTGGAACCAGTCCAAAACTGTCTCTCTCCAGCACAATCTCTCCTCATCCTGTGATATAAGTACTCCAGCAAACGACGCATTGGAAATGAACTATCTCAATGGTACACCGCCTCTTCTCCAGACTCGAAAATTTGGAAAATATTCTCATCATGGAAATGGTAGCTCGACTTCTCACGGTAGCATCGAGCCAAAGATGGATGTTATGGTAATCAGACCAGCCATCACTCACAAGGGTTTGTTCAATGGAAATAAACAGGTAGAGTCTCAAATTTTGTTTAACACAGCTTATTTAAATAATCTTTCTGACATGAAGTCTGATAACACATATAAAATTATTTTAAATGCTCCTCCTAAACATAGATTTCATGTTGTTTTCCGCAAGAAAGGTGATTTATGTAAAAGGAAGCAACCCTCTCAATCGCCTCAACTCCAGGCTCCTCATTATTTGCACGTTTCTAATACAGAAATTGATAGCCAATTTCAACCTGTTTCCACGAGCCCCACCGCTCAAATTGATGTTTTAAATAAAGCTTCGCATAATTGGGTTGAGGAAAAGTTTGTAACTAACAATGATAGGGAAACTTTTGCTTATGTTAACTCATGTAATAATAATGTTTTAGACAATATTGCACATACAGTTTTTGATAGGAAATATTTACATATTCCTTCTGAAGCCACCTCTCATGGGACTTCTCAAGCAGCTATAAATGGAATCGACGTCGAATCCATCTCTCATGGTTCGTTAGCGGCAACTATGAATGTGTCTCACACCGCTAACGAGATCTCTTGCATGTTTAGAAACGCTACTGATGATGATGCATTTCCGTCAGAGTGCTCGAATTTTAATACTTTTCTATGTAAAACTAATATTGATTCACAATGTCTAACGCCTATTAATGATAAAAACACTTCCACACAAACAATTAATTTTTGTAATGATGTTATTAATCAAAACGATGTTCAATTTATTTCTCACGTTAATACACTCTCTCCACATGTATATTCCAACAGCAAGGTTGATTTCTCTAATAATAATTTGGATAGGTCCCTAAATGAGCCCTTTTTAACTAATAATAATAATTTTAAATGTATAAATAACTCATGCACGCCTTACTAGTCAAAATGATAAAATTTATAGCGCTGACTTACCCTTTTCAGAGTTAGGTTTGAATGACTCCGCAGAGTCTGATAATGGTGTAACACTTTTTAAGCACGATAATAACAAAGCAGTAGCTATGACACAGAGTAGTAATCATTGCAAAGAACATATTCCACATTTCCATTTGGAAAAGTGGAATATGGATCTTTCTCTTACCAAACCTCTTTTATCTTCCCACGTTTTTAATAAAATTTTGCAGATAAATGATGATTCTGAACAGGATTCGCGAAGCACAGCTATTGCCGAGGTAGGCCGCGATGTGACAGATGTCAACTCCAAGAGCGAGGTGCATACGCAGCTGTTGCAAATTGGCATTAAGAGCTCAAGCGCAGATGTAATTGGAGATGGTAACGATGGTGAAATTGGTGTTGAGGATAAATCGCAAGTAGTTATTGATATGGAGTTTACAGATGATATTAAATTTGAAGGTAAGAATATCAGTTCTCTTTCTTTGTATGATAATATGCCACGCGATGTATCAGTTTTTGAAGTTAATGTGCAAATTGGGACTGGTATTTTTTATGAGAGCTGTGATAGTAATAGTGGTAGTTCCACAAACACATTTGGAAAGCAGATGGCTCTCGCGCCTATAGAGCACCTGCACATTAATGGAATGAGCTTAGCATATGACCGACAGGTGAGACCAGATGTTGAGGTGAAAAGCAGCGAGGAGGTAAGATTAGATATGCCAGAGGATCCTCATGGACATGATATGTCAAATATTGAGGCACTTGTAGATATAAAACATAGAAATGAAGGTGTAAGACACACTTTCAATATTTTCAGACGGAAAGGAATAGTTAAGAGATATGACGGACTTAGTAGCAGGAACGCTTACGCATACACTAGAAACAGTAATATATACTCTACACATAATAATGATATGTATGAAGAAACTATTAATAATGATTTATATAGGAAAAATTTATTAGGGAATATTTCTTATAACTCTCCGCATGTTTCACTTGATTCTACCACTCGTTTTAATACCTCTCCTTCTTTTGAATATTTAATTAGCACTTTAAGTATATCTCCCAAATTCACTACTTTCACTCGACATGATTTGCAATCTTTAAAAGCCTCCAATCGCAGTGATCAACCTGTATCGCAGGGCACTTACCCTCATTCTATTGTAAATTTTTCTGAATCTTTTATCAATTTTAATGAAGCGATATTACCTACTTCTCAACATTTACCTGGTAATGAGCTTTCTCCGGTCAACGCCAATGTACAAAAGAATCACTCGCATGCCGATAACAACATTGCAATCTCAACTTTGCGACAACGATTCTTTGAAGAGCTGAGGAACTATCGTTTTCACAACCCGACGCATAAGGGGTTTCACACTCCCTCATCCTTTGCTCGCAAACCATTTGAAACTCCACACTCCTGTTATCACCGGAAGAAACCGCAACATTTGACCCAAGATGGGCGTTTTCAATGTTTTTCTACTTCTAGACACTCTCCACATAATTCTCGCTTACGCAGTAGTAAAATTCCTTCTAACGATAAACAGACGCAGGGAGCCAACAAATCTTTCTTTCATTTCGCTACTAGAGAAGATCTTGTCAGTAATTGGAGAAAACCTTCGCCTATACTCCAGAAATCCAGGGACGCCCCCACACCTTACGCACATCCCCCCAGTGGGACTCGCAATATTCGCAACTCGACAGCTGTCACACTTCTCAATGATAGCTCTAATGCATGCGCTAAACCTATTTCTCTTAATCGTGTAAATTCAAATGGGGTTAAAAACTTTTTGCATGACAAATGTTAATACTCCAAATCACTCTGATAATATTTCTAATAGTTTAGCTCATAAAGTACGCTTCGATAGGGATTTTAACCCTAATTTACAGCATGATTTTCAAAGAGTAGAAAATTCTTTTATACCAAACAGAATGGTTAGCATGACTGAGTCTGAAAGTGGTATCGCAAATTTCAATTCAGAATTAGCTAAGGTTTGTCCTGAAAGTAGCATGTGTTCTCAGGAATATTTATTAAATGGGAAACTTATAGGGGACTCTCCTCCTCACGCTCTAGGCAACACTGAGGCTTGCATTGATATAGAGGATTTAGATATTGGCAACGCGAACGCCCATAGCGGGAACTTAAATTTAGGTAGTGTTAATATTGAAAAAAATGGAAATGGCAAAGCAAATGCCAAGGCTCTATTTCCCAATAAGATAAATAGTAGCACAAACGCTTTCAGATGGGTTAATAGCCATGCTCATGACATTGCTTCATCTTTTAGTAGTTCTCCAGTGCTTAAAGTTTTTTTACCTTTGCCCACCATTAAAGAGAAAACTCTTTCTACCCTTCAGCATGCTCTTTATATACCGATCATTCAGCAGCATTAGCAATATTCACAAAGAAAGATTATCCAACGGCTAGATTAGCCCAACACTCTTTTTAGAGCTCTAACTTCTTCTCCTCCTTTGAAATTTTCATTAGGATCTCAACCTCTTTCTTTGCATAATACTGCACATCCTATTTGATAACCTCGATTCTCAGGGGACCACTATCGCGTTCTCTATGGTGGTCAACCATCCCACCAGTTTTTTTTAATGATCAAATGTTGATCCCTCCTCCACCTCCTTGTCCACGAGTTGTTTCTAAACTTTCCATTTCACAAACAGATTCATGCCTCCTATTTTCACACGCCACACTTGTCACAACTCTCTTTCAAAGTTCTCATTTATCTTTTCCAAATAATACTTAAACCGCACCTATGTGCATTTCGCATTCTGATTCTTCCTTTTTCCTTTCACTTGCTAGAACAAAACTTTCCATACACACCTCACTTTCATATGTGTATCATCTCAAAAGAACACTCACATTATCCTTCTATTTTTCCTTCCTCACACAGGAACATTTGTACATTTTCACAACCACTTTTGCATTGTTAAAAATTTTTTAAAGTGCCACAGGCCGACTCTTTTATTACATTTATTTACATCAATGTAAAAAAAAAGACATATTAGAAAAGACATTTCAAACATGTAAAAGATGAAAACCGTAAACTCATTTTCATTAAAGAATATTAAAAAGAAAAGTTTATAACAAATTAATGGTAAGATCACTAAAATTTCAAATTTTATATGCATATTAAATCAATATACAACCCTTTTCTCATAAAAAAAATTTTCTTCTCCCTATCTTTACATGACAAAATGTTGAGAAATTGGATCTTCTTCTTTAACTTGGTAATAACACTCTTCGCACTGAAATTAGAAAACAAAATATTAAAATACTAATACTTTAACAGATGTAAAAGAAAATTTAAAAGTGTTAACAAAATATTTAAATTCATTCAACTCCTGTATAAAATTACTCCAAGAAATTTTAAAGTATAATTTGAATAAAGATAATTTTTCTTCCTCATATATTTTTTTTTATTATTAGTAACATCAAAAAAAAAAAAAAAAAAAAAATCTATTTATTTATTAAATTTAATGTAATTACTCTTAGATAACTTAAAATCATTTCAATTTTTTTTAATAACAAACACGAAGACTATTTTCATTAAAATTTAATCCCTCAGCACCCAAAGTAGTTTCACTAAACACAGGTATTATACCACACACTCGTTTTCTCTGCCTCCCATTTTAACCAAACATATCAAAAATTAAAATGCACACGTTGTTAATGCTATTGCATACATCTTAAACTTGAACACTTACAGTAAGGTCTGTACACAGATAAATTGTTAGCATCTAGTTTCTCATTATGCATTTGATTCCTTCTCAAACGAAACTCTCTAATGTTCTCCAAACTAACTTCTTAGTCGTACTACTCTACAATTTTGAACCTATAATACCACACCCTCTCAACTAAATTTCTTTTTTTTAAAGAGACTCCCTAGGTCATATACATCTTTCAAATTTTCCTTACTTTTGGTTTCTCCTCAATCCAGTTAGCAAGGGAAATCTATAACGCTTGTACTCTATTCTCAATTTTGCAATAAACAACACCATTCATTGCAATTATAATCCTTATCCTTACAAAACATCCTATACTCTTGAAGCCAGAAATCAAACCTTACTTTCCTTCCCAAATTGTAGCTTCTATCTCATGTCCCAGGATCTAACCCAGATTAATCATCAGTAATTTATTTTTCCTTCCTCAAAGGTTGCACTCTAGTATCAGATGGATACATCTTCAGATATCCTTCCCAGTCTTCCTTCCAAACGAGTCGGATTAACTTCTTGAATCTCCACCTATTCAAATCCTCCTGCAACAATATCTTTTTTTCACTGGCAGGGGGAACTCTTTAACAAGATTTATCTGTTAAAGAAATTAAGAAAAAGGAAAAAGAGATGTTTTCCTTCTTCTTATCCTCTTATCTCAAATTTGGATACAAATTTTTGATAAATAATATCACTTTTCTTCTCTGTTAATTTATTTTTCCTCACGCATGGGCAAAATTCGTTTATCACAACTACAAAGTCCTCATTTATTAAATTTATTATATCTGATTCTGATTATCTTATTTATTTTTCATAAACATTCATATCAGAATCTGAAGTCCAAATCAAATTCCCCTTCTCCTCCGCCCTTCCCCGACCCAAGAGTAATTCCTTTAGATTTCCCAATATCATTCTTTCTCATTTGATGGTACCAAGTAGTTATACTTTAACTCGGTGTCCTCGGAGTGATTTTCTGGTAAGCCTATATTTGTTTGATTTTTATACATTATTCTTCCACACAATAACTAACTTTTACATTTCAGTCGTGATATTATAGTTTAACAGTTTTGGTATAGAAAATACGTCCACAAAATAATATTTAAGCTTCGCTCGATTTTTCCTTTTTAATTTTATTCTGAATTTCAAAGTTTTATTTCCTTTATTTAATTTTTATGAAACAATGAGATTTGATTTATAAGTTTTTCGGTACTACGGGAAATAGACTAATTTATTCCAAACTTTATATTTTTTTTCGATAATTTTTTTTCTTGTGTTTTCCCCAGCAGTTTTAAATAACCTCTCTCACGAGTTTTAGTTCCAAAGTAAAATATAAAATTTTGTCGCTTCAGATTCGTGTTCGATTTTTTTTATTTTTTATGTATGTATTTTCTTTCACTTGTGATCGTCTTACCTAGTTCCAT